>CAKNWW010254065.1:0-10478 GCA_932074435.1 Andricus kollari | reverse complement strand
GATTCAAACTGTACTGCATGATGCATGCGTGATTGTTCGTCTTCTCAATTTAGGGAGAACATCTAAAAGTAAAGCAACATAAATTTAGGCTCGTAAATCGTTGAAACAATGTCAAATCGAAACATAGTAATAAGCAGTTTCATTTTTCCAGGTCAAGATAGTTATCCGAAAATAACTGCAAGATCAAATTGTAATCCAAAATGTGGGACGCCATCATTTACTAATGTTTGGAGACACCCGAGAGAAGAGCACATTCTTATTTCTGAAAGAAATCAGTTGGACGAAAGATTTATTATATCTGATATTTCTTCCAGGAATTATGCTGGTGAAAAGGTTATAATTGAATACAACAACGATGAAACTTTGGAAATCAAGAATGAAATCATCCAAGGTATGACTATTGCATTCAAAATATATGGACTAAAATTATGAAACATACAATTTCAAATTAAATTACATTTTAGTAAAATTTCAGATCGAGAGACTTTCTCGAAAAAAGTTACGAGTCAAAATCGTCATAAAAAATATGAGCTAATATTGTGTACTGCAGAAATGAGAGAAGATGACATGTTGACTGTTAACAAATCGTATAGCCAAACGAAGCCGAAAATTCAGAAATCAAAACAGGAACCGGAAAGGAAGTACAGATGCGAAAAGTGTGCGCGAAGCTATACGCAGAAAAAGAATCTGACTTCTCATCAAAATTACGATTGCAACGTCATCCCACGATTCAAATGTAAATTCTGCAGTAAACGATTCAAACGGAAATGTCATATGTGTAAGCACGTGAATAGCGTACATCTTAAAATGAAGATACAGTCATTTAAAAAGAGGCATAATTGCGACAAATGTTCTCGAAGTTACTGTTGGCTAAAAGATTTAAATCGACATAAACGTTCAGTGCACGAAGCAATCGAACAAAAATTTATTTGCGACTATTGTGGCTACAAATCTTACAGAAAAAAATTTTTGTCAGAACATATTTCTCTACAGCATCTCAAGGAATTCAGTACACGAAACTTCAAACTTTAGAAAATTTTTACTGAATAATTGACTATTTTTTATGACGTATCCTTTTGTACTTGATGAACAAATGCACTTTAGGATTTCGATAGTACTTCCGTCGATATAAACTTAAATTTTTTTTGGGAAATTTTCGATTGGTTGATATATATTTAGTTTATTATGTAAAAAATACATGTATGAGAGAGTTTAGATTGAAGAGGAACAGTAATAAAATTACAATTTGCGATTTTTCGTCAAATAAAGCGCAAAGATCAGTTGTTTCAAGACATCATTTCACCTCATCATATCATTTAGGCTTATGTGTGGTACAATTGAAACTACTTTCTGTGAAATCTATAGTTTGATAATCCTAATCAACAATGGATAAATCTATTGTTATACTTTTAAGATTATGAAATTGTTATGCTAATTTTAATCAATGTTCAAAGTTAGTTGTTCTTTTTAAATGTCGAGCTAGTTCTCAGCTAATAAAATTATGCTTTTTTGTCATTTTGATACTATCTAGTAATTAAATATATTTTCAACATTTGTTGCATGATTTATTAAATATTGAGCATGTGGATATCGAAAAATAAAACTATACATTTAAGTATGTGGATTATGTCAATGATTTCAAAATACAACACAATTGTTTAAAATTTTATTTTTCCAGATCAAGAACGCTTTTCAGAAATAAGGAGAAGGATGAAACGAAATCCAAAATGTGGGACTAAACGACGTCGTGGGCCATATTCTTGTGCATCTACTGATATTTCTTCCGGCAATTATTCTGGTACCCAGACTTCAATTGAATACGAACAAGACGAAAGTTTGGAAATCAAGCAAGAAATCAAGGATGAAATCACCGAAGGTATGCCTGTATTTGAAATAAAAATATCTTGAATAAATTTTTTCAAACAAAAATTGCAAATTACATTTTGGTACACTTTCAGATCAAGATTATTCAAAATTATGCACCGTATATTTAAGAGAAGCTGCCATTTCGGAATGTGACAGACTGCGGACCAAATTGAAGCAGAAAATTGAAGAGTCAAACCCACAAAGGAAATACACATGTGAAAAGTGTGCGCGAAGCTATAGGACCAAAAATTGTTTGAATAATCATCAAAAATTCACATGCGAAGTCAGGCCCCAGTTTCAATGTAATTTCTGCGACAAACGATTTAAACGGAACACTCACATGAATAACCATGTTGTTCGCATGCATCAGAAAACAGACTCGAAGACATCGCAAGCGAGGCTTAATTGCGACAAATGTTTTCGCAGCTACACCAGGCTAGGAGATTTAAATCGTCATAATCGTTTAGAACACGCGGCAGTGAAGCCACAATTCTTTTGCGATTATTGTTCTTTCAAATCCAAAGAAAAAGCTAACTTGTCAAGACATATTACTTCACGCCATCTCAAATAATTTTATATGTGAAACTTCAATATTTGGGAAATTTCTAGTACTAATTAAAAAATTAATTGCCTAAGATGTTTGTGAACATCTCTTAATAGGTCTTAACGGTTTAGTACATTTTTATATTTTTAATGTTCAGAGAAATAACTTTATTTTCCGTTAAAATCAACCTGATCATTTTTCAAATATTGAATTCATTAAAATACATGTTGTTTGTTTTCGAAAAAAATGTATAGTTTATTTCCTTTATAAAGTTTTTGTAAAGGTCATTCGCAACTTATTTTAATCCCGAATTAAGTAAAATAATAATATTTCTGGGTTGGAGAAAACGTTTTTTATTTACCAATTCATTCGAAATTGATTCGTTGATCTTTATGTATTTTCTGTACTAACAGTAAAGATTGTTACTATGAACTCGTTTCTAAATGTGCTTTATTCTTCCTTACTTATATAAAAAATGTCTGCATTTTTCAGTGACAAAATTAAATGTATGCTATTGTAAGTTAATGCATTAGTCACTTTTCTGAGATTTAGAAAATTATCTTTAACTTAATATTTATTCACACTTTATTGCATGATACTTTCATGATTGTATGACTTCTTAATTTAATCAGAACATTTTAAAATGAACAAACTGAATTCTAGGCGTGCGAGTCATTGAAATAATTTCAATATGGAATATAGAAAATTGAAAATTGTTTTCCAGATCAAGATAGTTGTTCGCAACACACTGCAAGACCGAAATGTAATCTGAAATCTGGGGCAAAACCAGATGGTAGGTTATATTCTTGTACATCTACTGATATTTCTTCTGAAAATTATTTGGGTGCCAAGACTTTAATTGAATACGAAAATGACGAAATTTTACAAGTCAAGGAAGAAATCATCCAAGGTATGACTAGAATCGGAATCAAAATATCTTAACTAAAACTATGAAATAAAAAATTGCAAATTACATTTTGGTAAACTTTCAGATCAGGATACGAAGGAAGTTATGGGTGAAAATCGTAATGAAAAATATGATTCAAAAGTATGCACCGCATATATAAGAGGATCTTCTATTTTGGCGGTTCACAAACTGCAGACCATAAAGAAGCGACAAATACAGGATTCAAAACCGGAAATGAAGTACACATGCGAAAAGTGTGCGCGAAGCTATACCCTGAAATCAAATTTGTTAAGTCATAAAAAATACGAATGCGACGTCAGGCCCCAGTTTCGATGTAAATTCTGCGACAAACGATTTAAACGGAAAAATCACCTGAATATTCATGTAGTTCGCATGCACCAGAAAAAAAGCTTGAAGACATCGCAAACTAGGTTTTATTGCGACAAATGTTCTCGAAGTTACCGTTGGGATAAAGATTTAAGTCGACATAAACGTTTAGAACACGCATCAGTCAAGCCACAATTTTTTTGCGATATTTGTGGTCATATCGCGAAAGAAAAAGTTAACTTGTCGAGACATATTACTTCATGCCACCTCAAGTGATTTGATACGTGAAACTTCAATATTTGAAAAATTTCTAACACTAATTTTTAATGTTCAGAAAAAGAACTGTGCTCTCCATCGAAATCAACGTGAATCATTTTTCAAATATTGAATTCATTAAAATACATCCTGCTTGTTAAAAAATATAAATATTTTTACTTCTTTTTAAAATTTTTGTACAGTGCATTCGCACCTTTTTTTAATTCTGAGTAAGTAAAATAATAATATATCTGCGTTTGAGAAATCGTCTTTTATTTCCGAATTTATCCAAAATTGACACGTTGATCTTTACGTAATTCCTGTCTTAAGAGTAAATATTGATACTCTGAATTCGTATCTAAATAATGTGCTTTGCGTAACGCGAGTATGGTTTCCTCGTTTTCTCGGCGTGGTTTGGAGCAAAAAAGTAGGCTTTTTGTCGCTTTTGGGGTACTTTACCGGCCTAGGCAGAGAAAGTACATTTGACGGTCTGCGAAGTATGATCGCGCATGCGCGTTTGTTACATCGACCCACTGGCATTGTTCTGCGCGGTACTTGTCCTTTAAACTAACCTCAAACCTGAGACGTAATATTACGAGAAAACTCGGAAACCGTATTCTTGTTAAATAAAATATCGTGTGCAACAAAGCAGCGTAGTCTTTTTACGGTCTGTACTTTTTAGTGCTAAACTTAAATGTATGATATTGTCAGTTGATGCTTTAATCACTTTTTTGAGATTTAGAACATTTTCTTTAACTTAATATTAATTAAAACTTTACTGCATGACACTTTTTGACTTTCAGTCTTCTTAATGAGAGGAGAACATCTAAAAATGATACAAGAGAAATTTAGGCGTTTGCATAATTGAAAGTATTGCGATGTGCACCACAGTAATTAACAATTTTTTCCAGATCAAAAGAGTTCTGCGAAAGCAACTGCAACGCTGAAAGGTTATTCGAAATGTGGGACAAAACCAGATGGTGGGCCATATTCTTATACTTGTGGTGATATTTCTTCTATCAGTTATCCTTGTGTCAAGACTTTAATTGAATACGACAACGACGAATCTTTAGAAATCAAGCAAGAAATCAAGGAAGAAGTTACCGAAGGTATGCCTACATTTGAAAGTAAAATATTTTAACTAAAGCTTTGGATCAGGGAACCGCAAATTTCATTTTGGTGTATACTTTCAGATCAAGAGATGGATGAAGAATCCGGCCACGACGGTGATGAAAAATATGAAACAAAATTATGTACTATATATATAAAAGAACATGCTATTTTGACTGATAACAAACTGCAGAGTCGAAAGAAGCCGAAAACTCAGAATTTAAAACTGGCAAAGAAATACAAATGTGAAAGGTGTGTGCGAAGCTATACTCAGAGACAAAGTTTGTTTAATCATCAAAAATTTGAATGCGCCGTCAATCCACAGTTCATATGTACATTCTGCGGCAAACAATTTAAACGGAAAAATCACATGAGTCGCCACGTGGATGTTGTACATAATAAAACAAACTTAGAGATTCCGAAACCGAAGCATAATTGTAACCAATGTTCTGCCAGTTATGGTTCGTTGAGTGGTTTAAATCGACATAAACGTGTAGATCACGCAGTAGTGAAACCACAATTTTTTTGCGATATTTGTGGTTATATAGCGACAGAAAAATTTACCTTGACAAGACATATGAATGCACGTCATCTGAAGTAATGCAATACGTAAAACTTCGATATTTGTGAAATTTTTAATACTAATTGTATAACTCATTGTTAAAAATTGTCTAGGATTGCTGTTTGTGAAAATTCCTTAATAGAAATCAACAATTCAGTGCTTTCATATATTTTGAATGTTTAGAAAAATAACATGGTTCTCCATCGAAATCAACATCAATCATTTTTGAAATATATAATTCATTGAAATACATCATTTTTGTTTATAAAATTGTATATTGTGCACCAAGGCAGCAAAGTAGTATTTTTACACAAAAACACAATAGTTAGGGTTGCCATCTGCCTAGGGCAGGTTGGAAGGACAAAATATGTATATGTATATATATATATGTATATATATATAATTAACGTATAGTTTTCTTTTGTTTAAAACAATTCATTGTTGATATTAATTAACATTTATGATAAATATGTGTCTAACACAGCACTTGAGTACTTCAAAAGCACTCATCTTATAGTTCACTGATACGCACAAAAACGCCAAAAATCAATAAAATTAAAAGAAAATTCCCATTATCCCTAAAAGGAAGGACATTTGAGTTGTGCGAAGGACTTAAAAGGACACGACTAAAAAGAAGGACAAATCTTTCCAAGAAAGGACGTTTGGCATCCTTACAATAGTGCCTTGGTATACGATATTTTATGCAACAGGAATATGGTTTCCGAGTTTTCTCATAAAATTACGTCTCAGTTTGGAGGTTAGTTTAAAGAGACAAGTACCGCGCAGAAATAACCGCGTTGGTTGAAGTAACGTATGCGCATGCGCGCGCTACACCGAGTTAAATATGCTTTCTCTGCCTAGGCCGATAAAATACCTAACAAGTGTTATTACTCAAACACCAGTGAAAGAATGCATAATTCAATTTCTTTTTAAAAAGTTTGTCATTTACATTCATACCTGGTTTGATCCAGAGTAACTAAAATAATAATATTTAAGCGTTTGTGAATTCGGCTTTCATTTGTAAATTGAATAAAAATTGACTAGGTGCGCTTATTATATTCTCTGTATTTATTCCTGCGTACTTATTATAAGAAATGTGTATTTTTCAGTAATAAAATTAAATTTATTCAAATTTTCAGTTAATAAAATAGTAATTTCTCTGAGATTTAGATTTTTTAAAACTTAATATTGATTCAAACATTACTGCTTGATCAAGATAGTTCAAGATGAAGATAGTTCTTCGGAAGCAACTAGAAGACCAATTTGCAATCTGAAATGTAGGATAAAATCGTGTGCTAAGGCCTTTGGGATCGAAAAAAATGCACACCCAATGCATTTTCATGTACATTGTACATTCAAACTGTGAAACCTTATTCGAATCAGCGATACATATACATATAAGAGAAGTTGGTAGTTTGACTTTTAACAGAAAAATGTGGACCCAAAAGAAGCTGAAGATTAAGGTAATAAAACAGGAGCCGGAAAAGCAGTATAAATGCGAAAATAGTTTTCCTCAAATCATATATAGTTTGCGGAAAACAATTTAAACGGAAAAGAACCATGACTCGCCACGTGGGTCTTGTACATCTTAAAACAATCTTGCAGGCATCGGAAATGAGGTATAATTGCGACACATGTTCTCAAAGTATTTAAACCACAATATTTTTGCGATTATTGTTGTTTTAAATTGAAATGAAAAGCTAATTTGTCAATACATATGACCTCATGCCAATCTCAAGTAATTTTTATACGTGAAACTGCAATATTTTGGAAATTTCTTATAATAATTGAAAAATCCATTGCCCAAAATATTTTTTAACATTTCTTAATAGGAATCAACGGTGTAGTACATTTTGATATTTTCAATATTTAGAAAAATAACTTTGTTCTCCATCGAAATTAACATGAATCATTTTTCAAGTATTGAACTTATTTTGATCCCAAGTAAGTAAAATAATAATATTTCTGCGTTGGAGAAATCGTCTATTATTTTTAAATTCATTTAAAATTGACTCGTTCATCGTTCTGTATTTTTTGTCTTAACAGTGAAGATTGATACTGCAAATACGTATCTAAATGTACTTTGTCTTTCCTTACTTACTATAAAAAATGTCTGTCTTTTTCAGCAATAACCTTAAATGTATTCTACCGTTACTTTTTTAGATTTAGATCACTTTCTTTAATTTAATATGGATTCAAACTTCACTTCATGTTTGTAAGTCTTCCTAATTTGAGGAGGATAACTAAAAATAAAACAATTTAAATTTAGGCTGTGAATCATTAAAATAATTTCAAAATTCTCTTACCAGCCTCATTTCATCTTCATTCAAAAAACTAATAATCTAGAATTCAAATCCTCAGTTTTCAATTAAATGTGGGTTGATTCATTAGTGCTCTGCCTCGTTTCAATTTTAATAAAAAAAAATTAATTGGTCTTTTCGAATTTTGAATTAGTTAATATACGTTTTGCTCATTCAAAAAATTCTTTATTTAATTATTTAAAACCTTTCTTACCCATCATTGAAAGATCAAGAAATTATAAACGGGTCCATGTAGAGAATGGAAATCAATTCCTCTCTTTACGTAAAGGCACTTTAGGATTTATTATTAAACTATAAAAAGCAATTACGTTTTCCATTAATCCATATTTATGATTGTAGTCTGTTCTCAGTTAAAAATATCATTCTTTAACTGGGGTTTATATGCTATCTAGTAATTTAATATGGCTTCAATATTTATTGCATGATTCATTTGTGATTGTCCATGGGTACATACCAAAATAAAGCCATAGAAGCGTGTGAATTATTTCAACAATTTAAAAATGGAACCGAATTGTTTATAATTTCATTTTACTTGTTCAAGCAGGCTTTTCAGAAACAACTACGAGATGGAAAAGAAATCCAAAATGGGGGACCAAATTAGATGGTGGGCCATATTCTTATACATGTGCTGATATTTCTTCTGTCAATTATTCTCGTACCAAGACTTTAATTGAATACGACAATGACGAAACTTTACAAATCAAAGAAGAAGTCAAGGATGAAGTTAAGGAAGAAATCACCGAAGGTATACCTGAACTTGAAATACAAATATCGTAACTAAAATTTTCGATCCAAAAATTACAAATTACATTTCGGTACACTTTCAGATCAAGAAACGAAGGAAATGTCGGGCCCAAAATGTGATGAAAAATATGATTCAAAAGTATTAATCGCAGATATAAGAGAAGCTTCTGTTTTGTCGATTAGAAAACTACAGACCATAAAGAAGCAAAATGTACAGGATTCAAAACCGGAAATAAGGTACACATGCGGAAAGTGTGCGCGCAGATATAAATGGAAAAAGCATTTGAATCACCATCTAAAATACGAATGCGGGGTTATTCCACAGTTTACATGTAAATTCTGCAGCAAACAATTTAAACAGAAAAGTACAATGAGTAGGCACGTGAATCAAGTACATAGAAAAATAAACTTACAGACACCAAAAGCGAAGGAACATTGTAACAAGTGTTCTGCAAGTTGTGGTTCGTTAAGTGGTTTAAATAGACATCAACGTTTAGAACATGCAGCAGTCAAACTACAATTTGTTTGCAATATTTGTGGTTATATAGCGAAAGAAAAATTGATCTTGTCAAGACATATGAATTCACGTCATGTCAAGTAATTTAATACGTGAAACTTCAATATTTGGGATTCTTTTCCGTCGAAATCATAATGAATCATTTTTGAGATATATAATTCATTAAAATACATACTGCTTGTTCACACAAGAGTACTTATTTTACGTTACAGACATCCGAGTACGCGGAAAGCTCTCGGATGGGTGACGATTTGCGACGTACGACCAGGTTATGTATTCGCTGCGTTTCAACTAATGTCGAGCGTGGTTTTCTGCAGTTTTCCTGTACCCTTCATACCGATATTTTCTTCATTCAATGATAATTTTTTTCGTATAGATATGAGTATGTATGTTGCCTAGATTAATAAGATATATGAAAGAATATAATTTTATTTGAGAAGTAAAATAATAGTTCTGTGTAGTAACTGTTCATATTCTTCAACATGTAAGTAGTGCATACAGGAATAAAAATACAGAAATTGAAGCTTGTGAATTATTTACATAATATGAAATTGAAGCATGCATTCTTTTAATCTGAATACTTCAATCGTTTATAATGATCCTATACTTGATAAGGATTCAATTAATCGAAAACCACTCATTGTAACTTCCACCTCATTGTGTTTTAGATCAACAGCGTTTCAAGAGTAAATCGAAGACATCAACAGAAAGAAAGGTTGGTGGGCCATATTCTTGTACAACTACTCACATTTCTTCTGGTAATAAGTCTGGGGCTAAGACTTTAATTGAATACGACAATGATGACACTTTGGAAATCAAGGAAGAATTCGTCCAAGGTATGATTATTTTAATAAAATATATTTAATGGAACTTCAAAAAAACAAATGCACAATACATTTTGTTAAATTTTCAGATCCAGAGAGTATTACAGTCCATGAAGGATTTAAAACAAATGACTCAAAATTCTGCACCCTATATATGAATGAAGATGATATTTTGGAGGTTAAGCCGAAACCGCAGACTATAAGGAAGCAGAACATACAGGAATCAGAACAGGAAAAGAAGCACACATGCGAAAAGTGTGCCCGTAGCTATAAAAAGAAATGTCATTTGAATCAGCATTTAAAATACGAATGCGACGTCAGCCTACAGTTCAGATGTAAATTCTGCGAAAAACAATTTAAACGGAAAAGTCACATGTTGAGGCACGTTCTCCAAGTACATATTAAAACTAGCTTACAAACATCGAAATCAAGGCATATTTGCGAAAAATGTTCTCGATGTTATCGTTCGTTAAGTGGTTTAAATCGACATAAACAAGTAGA
>CAKNWW010254030.1:468-12790 GCA_932074435.1 Andricus kollari | reverse complement strand
GCCGCCCGGTAAGCGCGCGCACGATTGCCGATGATTTAACCGCCCGGAAAGAAGGAGTGGATTGGGAAGCATAGACTGGCGATTTAAAAAAAAGGATATTTCAATGCCTTCAAATGCGTACCAATTGCATTTTTATCCGTAATGTCATTGAATGCGCTTCACTGTATAAAGCCCGTTCCGTTTCAATCATTTTTAATGCGCATAAATTTCAAGGCATTAAAGTGATTTGCTTGTAATGGTTTTGAGTTTATGCCATTTAATGTCATTCAATGCTACTCGGCATAACGCCAAATTGTATGTAAAGTAATGCCTTTCACGAAACAAGTTAGTTTTTTTTGAATGTTAGTCTATGCGTGCAATAAACTCCTTGTTACCGGGCGGGGTTCTCCGCATGTCAAAGCCGAGCTGCGCTTGTCAGCTAACTTCGCAGTGGCGTTTATTCGCTCTCTGTTGATATATTATAATGTGGGACTTGGGATGAAAAAAGGTAACAATACCGCGGCTTGTTTACTTTTTGCAAAGCAGTGAATGTTAACCCAACAATGCTGACCCCGTCTACCATATCCAAATTTTGAGCGAGGAGTGTAGATGCAATGTTCCACTTACCTTATATATATTTCCGCCGCTGTATGTACAGAGTAGCATGCTACTACCACTTTGATTAAAACTAAATAGTTTTCCACGTACAGAATTTTTCTCTATCTTAGCCTTAGATTCCCATAGTATTTTACTTGTACGATTTAAACTTCTTTGGCACAGTTTCCCATCTTCACTCAATGCACAAATGTTTGTAAAATCATTTACTAATTCCACATCTATCACTGGATTGGAATAACAATTAAAATTATCAATAATTTCGTTTCTTCTTAAGTCGTGAATTAATATGTTGCCATTTGAGAGGCCCGTTATAAGCAGTTGTCCATTATGATTAAAAGTTGAACACAGTGCAGTTAAATTCTGTTCCATTGGTAAATTCCTTTCAATCTTTGTAGTTTTTACATCATACAAAAGTATTTTTCCTTCATTTGAGTCTGATAAAGAAACAATGAAGTTCGATTCCACAGGATTGCAGAGTAATTTGAGGATTCGCGATCCTTCGTGTTGAATTTTCCAGATGGTTTTACAGTCCCGAGTATCATTTAATTCAATTGAACCGTGATTGTCTCCATGAATAAAATATCGTTCGTTCTTTGATATCCAATCTATAGATGTAACTGCTTTATTAGAATTTACTACTGTGGTAGCAAATGTAGCTAGTGTCCTTCGAAAACAGAAAAAGAATTTAAAATTAACTTTAAGAAATCTTCTTTCCACTATTCTATTTCTGGTTAATCTTCAACTATAATCTTAATGAGAAAATTTCTGTCTCATTTTAAGATTCAAGGCAGAAATCATGACAAAACTAGTTCAGAGGAATTTACTCGCCGCTTGAGGGTTTTCCGAAAATTAAAAAGAATAGTATATCATCCTACAAGGGAGGGAAAATGGTCATATAAGCATGCGTGCAATAACGAGTGTGGAATCGAGTATTTTTAATCAGAGACAGGTGCGAGTGTGAAGTTGACCATGCAAGCGGAGTGTTCCTTCATTATTCCCTTCTAAAGCAATGAAGAAGTAATGAGCATGCGCACTCATTACTATATAAAGATGGGCGGTTTCGCTCCCGCGTTGCACGTACGGAATATGGTCATTTTGAGGAAAGTCGAGAAAAAAAGATTTTCGGTCCACACTACACAACTTTGTGTTACATTTGCTGAAAAATTGCAATAAATGTCAAATACTCAGGAATTTTTTGGAAATTTTTATTTTATCAAAACAAATTTTTTTTTACTTAAATGAAAACTAGAGCTTTAACCGAAATATCGGCGGCGCAATTGGCTTTGACATCAAACATTTTGATTAGAAAAAATGTAAACAATATTTTATTTTATTATTAAAAAAACAGTTTCCAAACAATTCCTAGTTATTTAACTTTTTTTGAAATTTTTCAGCAAATTTAATCCCATCAAAAACTTTACGTGTGAAAAAATTCCGCTGAGTACATACTTATGATTACTTTATTTAATTTTGCTCACGGTAATCAAAGCTGTGAAATAAAATATAAAGCAAAGTACAAATAGTACACACTTTGTAAATAGATGTGTTTTTTAATAAAGGAATTAGTTCAATGAATTATTTTAATACATTATTTGTTTTATGAATTATTTTTGGAATGTTGGGCTTTAGGAGTTTATAAACAATTTTCATTTTGCTTTTCCGGAACATTTCCGATCCCGTAATATTTCTTCGAATAAGATGCGCTGAAATTGAAGTGAGTAGACTAAAAGGACTAAATTTTCATGTTTTTGCATAGCAACGTCTCGATGAGTAATTTACAAAGGGATCGCATTATTTTTCCTCACATTTGACACGTAAAACACACCTTCATACAAAAGATGAAGTGAAGAGGCCTAATACTTTTCGGGCTAAGCGTGCTAGCAGACACTTTGAGTCAAAAGGCCAAAATTGTTATGTATTTGCATAGCTATGATCTCATGAGTATTTTCAGTACATCTTCATGCAAAAGATAAGATAGATAGACCTGATAATTTTTGCACAAGTGTGCTAACAGACGGAAATCCATTTTACCGACTGCTTAAAAAAACACTTTTATTTATACAATTTCTAATATTCTTATTTGGCTTTACTTTTTGATTGCACAAATTTGATTACCCTGGACAAAAATCAATAAAATATTAATACTCATGTAATCGACACATTTTTCGCACACGTGATGTTTTTGGTGGGAAATCATTTACTTTTGTGAGAGCCCGGGTATCGTAGAATGTCTACCATAACCAAACCATAATTTCGATAGGCATCATAGAGATGACGTCGAAAATAGAAATATTGCCGTATTCAAATAAGGACATTTCGAAGTGTATGCTTCGATGCATTGAGTTCACGTATACCCTTAGTGAACACAAAAGTGTATGATTCTGAGCGAAGTACATATATACTTTGAAGCACACACTTAGAAATATGCCCAATCCGAACACGGCCTATGTCCCCGGTGCTCACTGTTTCATAGAGTTAATTTTCTTTTGAAGATTTTACATATGACATTGTCTATAATTTCATCGAATGTCGGTGAGCGTAAAAAAAATATTTTCGGTGAGTCCCAGGAAAAGCGGAAAGGGCGGCTCGGTTCACCGAAACTCGAATTTATGACCGGTTTCGGGCACCAGACGCGCGTGAGTACTCGCGCACTGTGCCTCTGTTGCTCGCTACTGGTGGTCACGCACGGCTGAGTAAGCCTCTCTCGACTCCGCGGGCTTTTATGTCACCACGAAACAGCCGCAGCATCAATTCTCGGAACGCACTAAATCCGACCTCCTTCAATCCAACTTCCAGGGTAATTTCGGTGTCCCTAGAAAATTTGTTTATCTGTCCCGCTGAAATCGAATCCGCAACTCGTTTCACCTCTACACATCAGGATTTCGACATAACCTCACAAAACACCCGAAAAATCCCTAAAACCGGTCAAACCATTTACTCCATACAACTTCACCCCCACCCCCCAACCCCAAAAAAATGTTTAACCCTATAACACCGTAATCTCATAATCCCCTAACCTCGTGATACCATAACTCCATAACCTCAAAACCCCATAACCGCATTCAGTAGAAAAATCTCGTTCGGGAAAACAGAACAATTTCGTGAGTTTTTCTTGTGGAACATAGTTATGGATAAGTAACTCTATAACCCTTAAATCCCACAACACCGTAAGCTCAAAACCCCTTCACTCCGTTACCCCATACACCATAACCCCTTAACCCTCTCATCCTATTCTGTAGAGAAGTCCGGTTCCCGAAATCATTACAGTTTCGTGAGTGTTTCTTGTGAAATACAGTCAGGGTAAATATAACCTCAACCCCCCAAAACCTCATAACACTTTCATCGCATTCAGAGAATTGGCGAGTGTATCATTCCACACATCTTCCTGAAAAGCAGTGTCACCATCTCCAGAATTCTCCGAGGTAGCAGGATTTCACATTCCAGAAAAAAATTCTAGAACTTTTCACAGTTGCAATCATTCTTTCGTGTTAGTTAAATCATTGTTTAACTAACACGAAAGAATTCAATTTCATAAATATTGCAAAATAATATTGGACTACAAGCATACTGATGTATCAGAGTTTTGAGGTTACGGAGTTATAGCATTAAGATGTTAGCGGATTATGAGATTATGGGGTTATAGGGTTACCAATTGGGGGAGGGGGGGGGGTGAATGTGGTACGGGGTAAATGATATTACTTTACCAAGCCTCCGATTTTTTTTTTGTGGGTCTGAGCAGTATGTAAAATCGTAAAATATGATATACACAAAACTCTCGGTTTCTGTACAGTGTCGAGGGTTATCTTCCGTCCCAAATCTTGGAGATCCAAACGTAAACAATCGTTGGCGAGAGACGTTGGAACAAACGTCGAAACGGTTCTCTCGACTGAGACATCAGTTCTAGGAAGGCGGAAACCGAGGGGACTGAAACCGTGAGTTAGGTGTAATTATAAGGTTTTTATGAAAAATAGATGAGATATGATGAGGTCTTTCTAAAAAAAAGTTTGAGTTCATTTGGTAAAAGCGTTGAAGCTGTAACTCGGTCTGGATTTCGAAAATCACGTTTTTACCTTTTCTTTCTTGTCTCAATGTGTGCAGTTGCAAATTTATTTTATCCTGCTTAGTATTTAAAAACGTGAAATGAGATGTGATTGTCAAAGTCTTGCGATTATTTGAACAAAAATATAGCCTGTAGACGACTATATGTTAGCGCCTTTTATTTGGAAATTCTATTATAGCTCATTTCTTATATTTTCGATTAATATCTTCCAAGTTTACGCTGCTGTCAGAAATTGTCGGTACGATCAGCGAAAATACTATTAAAAATCACTGCTGACTTTAAAACGTGATTACTCCTTCCAAAAAAGAGCGAGAAACTTGTCTAAAAAATCATTAGAAAGCTAATTAAATTACATGTCGAATGTGCCCACGTGAGAAGTTTTAAAAAAATGTAAGAATTTATCGAATTTTATACGTCGACTTCAACTTTTGGCATGACCTAGGACAGTTGTGGAAAAAGTCTAAGATTCATACCACATAGTCTTTGAAGTCTTATCTTTAGTTTAAACGTGTTCTTGTGCCGAATTTCAGTCGTTTAGCAGCGAGTCTGGTCGTGTGCGGTGATCGCCGACTGAAACTCGATGCAGATACGCTTGGACTATATCACAGCATGAGTTGAAGTTAAGAAACAATACCTGAGAAATTCTCGGCGATTACGGCTTTAGGGGGGAGGGGTACGGGTTGTAAACTTTTTTTGTTTATTTTTTTTAAAATTCATTTAATGAATGTACAGCATCTGAAGAAAGTTTTACTAAATTTTTGGAGCATTTCGAGCAAAACTAAGGAAGATTTAGTGTACTAAAGATCAGTCGAGAATGACGCGTTCTACGGAGCAGTTCTGTACGTAAGTTAGCTTGTTTCGTGTCAGTTTTGGAATATTTTGACTGATTTTCGTTGTGTTATACGTTCGTGAGTGAAAATGCCAAGAAAAGTTAGTAGAGAAGAAAGAAAAAGGCATCGACGATTCTGTGTAAGTATACATAATTTTTTACTGTTTAAAACTTTAAATCGATTTTCCCATACTTCTCGTTTTCAAAGCCGGTGGAGGCTGTCATTTCAAATCCACAGTACCGATCCTATCCAAAAATTTGAACACTACTTCTCTGTATAATTCATGAGGTAACCCTGTCGAGTTTTTTAAATTTGTTGTTATTTTTTTATTTTACAATAACAATTTGACCGATTTTTTTAAGAAAAATCGCGTTTTTCGCTTTCTAGTGCTACCAAAACTTGAAAAATCAGAAAAAAAACTCAACTGGGTTACCTGGGCAAACTCATAAAATAACGGAAATAATTTGATTTTTTGATTGCAGATAATCGAGTGCCGAGAAACGACCTCCTGCGCAAAAACATCTTTTTTTCGAGACATCTCCGGAGATTGGCTGCCAACGGCTTAGTTTTCGATATTTTTCACTGAAAATTTCACAAACTATTTTTTAAATGATATACTACAATACTGTAATTCGCTAATTTAAAATACATTACCTGTATTTTTTTAAAATTATTGAAAAAGGCTGTTTTTTACCTTAATTAACCATACCCCCATTACATTTTAAGATTACCGTAAAACCATCCAACTATTCGATGCACAAAGCTAAGATTTAAGGTCTTAAAATTTTATAGAGAATGTAAACTACTGTTCACAGAGCTAGCGGTAGCTCAGCATTTTCCGTTAATATTACAAAGGCAACTCTAAGAACCGGACAAAGCAGGTATTTTATTTCTCGAGCATAATTTGGTATCGCGTAGTCGAAATATGAACGCATGCGAGGACAGGTAAACTGAACAGTCCAGGGTATGCGAGTTACGGATTACCTTCCTCACCTGTTCTCCGTTCGGAGAGAATGCTTGACTTTACGTCCGAAAAGGAATTTTTGAAAATTACCGTGACAAATATCACGGAGGAAAATTCTTCTCTCGAAACTCAAAACGAGAGGGATTTTTTCTAAGAAAAATTCTAATTTAGAATTACCTGGGAGAAGAATTGAGAAGGGGAGACTTTTTAAAAGTAATGTCCTTTTCTCTGCTAAGCGCAATCTATCTCTCTTCCATGGTATTTATAAATGAAATTGAAAGACTAAAAGTTGCTCGCGTGTTTAACGCACATGTTCTGAAGGGAAATTTGAAATCGCCCATTTCCATAGGAAACATCGAGAGGGCACCAAGTACTATCTTTCTCTGTACAACCAGTCTTCTTGTAAAATGGTACAGTCGAACTCGGATTTAGCATCCCCGGATTTACCCCTTCCGAGAATTGACGCCGCGGGTAGGCTTGTCAGGAGCTGCGCCGGGTGTGCGGGGTTCACGAAGGCGTGACAAAACAGGAGCGTTTCGGTAAGGCGCTGTACGCTAACTGCCTACCTGTGAAAGTGCGTCATGAGGTTACGGTAGTTCACTCGAAATGGGAAGCACAGATATAGCGAATAAGCACGAGGCGATGGCGAGCTCACGTCAATCAACAGTGGGGCTTTGATGTCGAAAGCCAACTGAAGCCGATGGGCGTGATCAGCAGTGGGACTCCGGGGCCGTTATGAAGTCGAAAATCGAATAGACCTCTTGATTATCTCCACACGTTAGAAAAAGAGGTCCGTTCAATTTTCGACTTCGTAGCGGCTTCTGAGTCCCGCTGCAGATTATTTCGTACGATCGAATGAGTCTGTCTTTGACATTTACAATAGCGCCATCTGAGACGCGAATATATCTCGCGAAGTAGTATCGCGAAGTTATTGGAGCAATGTCAATCAAAAACAGCAGT
The DNA here is from genome assembly GCA_932074435.1 of Andricus kollari. Classification (NCBI taxonomy): domain Eukaryota; kingdom Metazoa; phylum Arthropoda; class Insecta; order Hymenoptera; family Cynipidae; genus Andricus; species Andricus kollari. The sequence goes on along the minus strand of CAKNWW010254030.1, from coordinate 5,379 downwards.
GAATATCGATTCATTTTAACCAAAAATGTTTTACTACGGTTTAAAATTAATTATTTAACATAAGATTTCTTCTTAATATTTAATTGAAATTCAAATTTCTTCTGAATTCGTGGCCTGTCGTAGCTACCAATAGGCTCTACGATTCGACAAAGAAAACAAAGAAGAAGAAGTATTGATAGAAAGAGAGGTCCGATCGACTTTAGGCATTGAAGTCTCAGTGTAGTGTTTTATAATGTCAAACTGTCAAGTGTTGATGTGAGAATGGTGAAAACTGTCTTTTTTCGTGGGCAGTTAATCTAATATTTATAAAAGTAAGGGATTTTCTGTTAAACAGCATCTTCGTATGTCTGGTTTCGAAACTGCCTTTGAATGGTTTAACCAAGCGAGCGATAGAGAATCTGGACCGATTATTCAAGAGAAAGGTCTCCTCTTAAACGAGATCATCAACGGGCAAACGTTTTAATTACGTAAGCAGGAAAAACATTTATTTTAACGTGTAACAGCAAACTTTCTTCCTCGTTTCTGTTAAATATTTAATTTGCCCTTATCTCCGTATTAGAAAAACAATTTTCAAAACGTTTTTACCGCGTGGTAAAATCCACCGGAAACGGTTCATACGCCCCTAACTGTTTGCGTTCGGAGTTGAGCTAAATCCGGTTCGGTTAGGGTAGATCAGGTCCAAGGACAGCCTCAAAACCGACGTTAAATCCGAGTTCGCCTGTAGTTTAAGACGACAAAGGGGTAATGTAAAAGTGTATCGTTCTTATATATTTTAAATAAAATTGCTTATAATTTCAAAATACTTAAATCTGAAAAAACCTTTATCTCGACTTAGAAATCCCCCCCCCCCCCTCCAGAAATCAGCGTGGCTTAACGGAGCCCTGTGTCCGAGAGTAGTGACAAATGATCCCAGTAATAAATACGAACTTAACGTAGAGTTAAGTTCGGCAGCTTGTCAAAGCATCAACGTACCTAAAAAAATACATATAAAAATTTACAAGGACAATATGAAAAATCAACTGATATCGATATTTAGATGAACCTCGTATTTAGTACCAACGTACTTAGTACGCACAATGCTGCACTAAGAGTGCTTTATTACCATCTCTGTTACTCTTACGGCATCAGCCCGAACACCGCTCCGCTAAACGCAAGGAAGAGAATACAGAAGAGGGAGAGATGGATCAGGCAAAATCAACAGTTTCGCGCTGCCCCATCTCGCCTCTTCAAAAACCACCCAGTTTCTGTCAAAAATTAACCCAAGCCCAACGAGGTAGAGACTTTTTGGAGATAAGTATATAAGATTCCAAAAACACTGAAGTTGAAAGAAGATACTGATAATATCATCCGCTTCAAGGAGTTTTGCGATAACCTCATAACATCTGAGGAGGAATGTCCATCAATCACTGCCGAAGAGGTGAAAAAAGCACTTAGGGGCACGAAGAACATTTCCGCTGCAGGCCCAGATGGTATCAAGAACTCCTGGTGGAAGAAGTTTACTCCTACACACCAAGGTTTGGCCCGCATATACACCTCATATTGAACGCACTATACTATTACCGAAAAAAGGCAATTTGTCCAAACCAGAGAATTACAGGCCAATAACCTGTTTGAAGACACTGTGTAGGATCTTTACAGCTATCCTGAACAACAGGATTTTCCGAAGAATTGAGCCTGTGTGGCGATAGATGTACGAAAAAAGTGGATCGAAAAAAGGTGTAGCAGGATGTCAAGAGAACCTGCTAATAAACAGGTGCGTCTGTCAAGACGCTGCAGCCTATCAGCGCGTCCTGTCAATGGCCTGGATTGACTACCGGATTCAACCTCTCATAGACTTATTGCCTGACTGTTGGAAAGCTTGAAGGTGCATCCACACATAGTGAGATGCATAGAGAGATTGAAGCCCCTTTGGAAAGCTAGATTTACTACCTGATACCATGAGTCCTTTGCTTGTTTGCATCAAACTTTTACCTCTATCTCTCGCATTACGAAAGTTATCGGGATACCTGGTAAAAGCAAACTTCAAACTGCTATAAATATCGTCAAGAAGTACACAGGAAAGTTTGGGATGGACTTTGGATTGGATAAATGTGCCAAAATTCGTCTGAAAAAAGGAAGGATTGTTGGCGTTCCCAAGGACCCTGGGCTTGTGGATATAAGTATTATTAGACATCTTAACACTGAAGAGAATTATACATACCTGGGCGTATACAAACATCTTCTTCGCAAGATGTGGTCTTCAAATTTGTCGGCGTTGAATAAGGTATCTGCGACTAACATGCTTGCCATCCCGGTTCTACTCTACTCGTTTGGGGTGGTGCACTGGAGGAAGAACGAGCTTAAGGCCCTTAATATCACCACACGTAAGATCATGCTTGTGCACAAAACCTTGCATATCAAGTCGTCTCTTCCGCGATTATACATCTACCGCCGTCAAGGGGAACGCGGACTTCTGAATCTCCACTGTCTTCATAACAGAATTGTTACATCGGTGCAAATGGAAAAGATCCTCTCCTAAAAATGGTCAGGAATCATGAGATGATTGGCAAAGGAGCGTCCCTTCACAAAGCCGCGGAGCAGGCGGCTGAGACCCCTGGCCTAAATTTTAACATCAGACGCGAAGAAAGCAGTAGTTGAAAAATTCCACGGAAGGTTTCATTCTCGCATGCCAGGAGTACCTAGAACACATACTTTCTGGGTGTCCCACCAATGCGGGAAAAACGTATATCTACCAATATAATGCGGTCCTAAGAGTGCTTTATTACCATCTTTGTCGCTCTTACGGTGTTGGCCGCGACCCTGCCTTGCCGAACGCTCCAAGGGAGATAGAGTCAATTATTCAAAACAAGAAGTGCCAAAATTTCTGGAATTACGATTGCACACTCGAGGCCTGACTTTGTTCTCCAAGACTTCGAGAAACGAACCATATTCGTGATCGAATTCTCGGATCCAGCCGACTACAACACCACTGTCAAGGAGAAGGAAAAGGAGGAGGTGCGAAACTATCACTGGTTCGTAATCTTAAAGCCATTTCCGCGTACCAAAAATATGCCAAGTTACTTGCGACATGGATGGAGAAAGCTGTCATCCTTTGGTCGCGTTGTGTTCTCAAGACACACAAGGGTTTCATCGGCCTGTCGTCGTAATTTCATCATTCTACCCATCCCACGGTCATGAGACGTGGCCATAAGTATTATTTACCGCGGTTCTACTGGGAGCCTATGTCATGTTTAGATGGCAGTTGCTCCCAGTGGGAACAAAAATATGCATTTTGGAATTTTCGACACGCGCAGTCGCCAAATCGTTCTCTCGTGAAAACAAATGAATAAATTTTTTTAAATTTTGAAACAAAATAATTTTTAGTACGTCGTCATATGCTGCAATAGATAGTAAAAAGTAAAAAGTACCAGAGACCAACCATATCATTGAGAGGAAGAGCGCGTTAGTTGCCTCAGGTTGCAACATCTACGGTGAAGACCACCGCAGGCTATGCACGAAACTGTGCGTAATTCCAAGTTTCAGTGTATTCATTGTTTGTGGCAAATACATACCAGTGTAGTTCAGTCATGTTATTATTATCAAATCTTCGGGATATCAAATCTTCGGAAATAAATGACAACTACATTGTGAAACATGTGGAAGCCGCTCATAATGCAACAGTCATCCTATTGTTGGCGAACTTCTCTTTGCGCTTGCGTCGGGGCATCGGGCTCATTGGTAGCAGTTGGCGCGTATTCGCGTGCGATTTGGAATAATTATTTATTTTAATTACAATAATTGTTTTTATTATTCTTTTTTGATTACGCGCCAACTGCGACCAATGAGCTCGATCCCCAGCCGCAAGGGCAACCCTCGTGAAAAGAAATAATAACTTAAGACTACAGTATAGGCAGGTTTAGCCCTGTCCTTAACCTGTCTTAAACCTATCTTTTCTGGTACCCAGAAGGCTGAGGTCCCTTTCTTCCTGCTGGCTAGTCTGTTGACACAGGCAGCTATCCTTATATTAGAGAGAGAGAAAGAGTGATGTCTATTTCAATGCCCTAAAAGTAATGCAGGTATAGGCTGAAGGGTACATACCAGAAAAAGACTAAACCTTATTTGAAACTAGTCTTGAAATGGCATTAAATCGGTATTTCTTTTCACGAGAGAAAGAAAAGTTCGTATTTATTTGCCACCAACAATGAATACACTGGAACTTGGAATTACACACGGTTTCGTGCATTGCTTGCAGTGGCCTTTACCGTAAATGACGCAACCTGTGCAACTAACGCGCTGAAAGCATTAGTTGTAACTGAGTTTTATTTAAATAGAGGAGAAGGCTTAATCCTCTTCCTCTCAATGATATTATTGATCTTTGGTACCACACTCATAAAAATAAGACTGCAATGTTTTGTAGTGCTTTGTAATAAACAGGAATATAATATATAATAAACAATGATATAATATAAAAATATAATAAACAGTTTAAATAAAACTCATATTTTATTATTTATTAAAGATAAAGCCAGTAGTCACGAAGAAAACGTGCCGCATACTGTACCTTTGGGTGGCGTGGAAACTAGGACACACGTATATTTTTGACCTAACTCTCGGCAAGAATTAGACCAATTGCCAAAACAGGTAGACTGCCATTTTGTAAATATATCCACCTCCTTGTGTGTCTTTTTTTCACTTGTCATGATCTATTACAGCATATCTTAATGCACTTGTCATATGAGGTTTTCACATAGTAATACAAAAATTAGTTGTTTTTTTAACTACAACGCACCACTCCGATCAGTTCGGGTCCAAGACATCAACTTGAAAATTAAAAAAAAAATTAAAAAATTTTTTTACTTGTCAGTTTGGCCATAAATTTCTCTTGAATTTTTTGGTAAATTGTCTAATCGGTCTTCACAACATATATTTTGT
>CAKNWW010251892.1:0-10912 GCA_932074435.1 Andricus kollari | reverse complement strand
CTGGTATTTGAGGGGTGCTTGTCGCCTGGATGCGATGGGACGATGAGCTTGTATGCACGATATATACATAGCGACATCAACGTTATGTCGTCCGTCGTCCGTCGACTATAGTCTATGGGGAGGCGCTGGCGACGATAATGCTCCGAGGGTCTGCAGGGGAAAGTGACAAGAGTGCGCCAAGAGTTGAAGGGACAGACGACTGAAGATGAAAAGTTTAGAAGCACAGACTCCAAAGAGGCTACGTGCTCCAAGTTTACGTCCTCGGTCAATAGATAAATATTTTCCTTCACTGGATTTCTAGTAAAACGATACTATAAGCGTACAATCTTTCTACAAAAATAAATTGCTTTATGAGTTGTTGAACTCAGAAGAAGGGATGTTCTTGCCGGAAGTAAATATGGACATTTCTATCAATTATGGCCTACATAATAGACCTAATTCTGCTTTATAGTGGGATAGCTGTCTGCAAGGTTTTATTGCACAGTAAAGGCAGGGGTACAATTATAAAAAGTGATATGAAATTATATAAAGTCACGTGAAGTCACTAAGTTACTTAAAGTCATTTGAAATCACTTGAGATTTGAACTCGGATTTGAACTCACAGATGTCCTGTCATTCTGAATTCAGGTGAAGGTGTCTACTGTCACATGAAGTCAGACTGAAACTGACTGAAACTGAAATACCCTGAAGTCAATTGTTTATAAAATCAGTTCAATTAAAGTCGCCGTAGTCTCTGGTCGCAAAGTTACTTAAAGTCACTTGAAGTATTGGAAGTAATTAGTCTCTAAAATTAAATTTATTTGCAGTCACAGAATTCACTGGTCATTTGATGTCATCTAAAGTCACATTGGGAAAAATAGTAGGCCAACTATTTTTTTGAGTTCTCTTGAAATCAGGTTAAGTGGTCTATTAAGCTGGCACAAAAATATCGACCTGTACCATAATTTAGTGCTCATTCAGGGCTAATTCAGACCCACATTGCAAAAATTAGGGCTCCGCTTTTTTTGTTTTTGTAAAAAATGGTATTTGCTCAGGTTTAACGTTAAGCTCGCCACCATGCTATCGTCCTCAAAATTAATCAAACAAATTTCTCTTTACATTATAATTTAAGGCTCATTTAAGGCTCTCAGAATATGATTATCAAACTTTCTTAAACAAATTTTGAACAATTTTTTTAGAAACAAATGTATCGATAAAAGGATGACGGGGGTCTGCAGAAGACCGATAATCCGTTACGTATGTTAAGTATAATCCTGCCAATTCTTTATTTTCAAAACCGAAAAAATTCTTTGATATTCAGCAGGACTTGCGGTCTAAATATCTGTAAACAGAAAGTGGATATATTATTTTTTATAACAATAAAACTTAATTACATGCGTAGCTTACTCAGCGAAAGCGCAGCTCAATTAACAAATTCACATCTCATGAAGTATGTATAGTCTGTAAAATATTTGATGAGGGCTCATTTAAAAGCTTTTTTATCCTCAAACATCACCTACTATACATATTTACACTAAATTTTACCCGAAACGAACAACCCGCGAAAACGTAAAAAAAATTCTTGCAATTATCACACATTTTAAGCAAACGAAATTTCTGGTAGCTTCAAGTTCCAGCACGAATGTTAATTTGACTGGACTATATCCTTTTATTGTATACTGCAATTTAATTTTTATTTTATACCTAGCTGTAAACATTTCTTTCTTTTGGTCTGAGTTTTTAAAATTCTAAGTTTGTTTTTGAATTATAAAATGAGCAGATTGAAAATTTTATACATACTAAACGGAGAGGTACTTTCGGTTTAATTAGCAGAACGAGAAACGTTCACTTTTATGTGCTATCGCTTTTTGATTTGACTAGTGGAACTTTTCGCGGCAAGTTTAATTAAAGCGACCACCTCTGTCCGCTCGAGTCAAACTTTCGGAAGTAGTTAAAAAAGACTCGGATATTTCATCGACTTCATCCGAGTAAAAATGTTCCCACGCACAGCTGCTAAAAATTGCGCAACATAGTGTGGAAGTAACTTTATAGCATTTTAACTGCCAAGGTGTCGCTCAGTCATTCGGGAGCTTGAAATACGTTCAAACTTTTTCCCATTTTTCACCCGCTTCCGTATTTACTCTGGACCAATAACTTACACAAAACACTTTTTACGAAAGGTGTATACAATATCTTTGGTCTGTTAACTCTTACAATTAGTTCAACAAAATTTGAATAATTGAAGTTGATATTTAACGATATTATTATATTATACATATAATTTCGTTTTTAAATCAAAATAAATACCCAATACCTCGCGTAATACTTATTCTTTAACTTAGTCCCATCTTCTGAGTTTATTAGGTTCTTTTATCTACATTACTTTAAATAACTTAATGTAATCTCGTCACGTAATTTGCGAAACTGGTTTTATTTTTCGAGTAAAAGGTTTCGTGTATACTTTGGAGACCGAAATTGCCTCGCGTCAAATCTCTGGTAATGATTGGCTCGCACGTACCCCTTTGCGAAACGAATCCATATGTTATGCTTTTCAAGCCGATTCAGGGAGTTACAGTTGTAGGTGCATTCGGCACGAAACAGCTGATTTCCAACGTTACATTTCTCCCCTCGAACTTGTCCTTCACCATTGCTGCGAACCATTCGACGCGGGTATTTACCCTCCGACGATTCTACACCCTCGTGCCTGCACCAATTCGCACCACCCGAAGCGGTCCACGGAAATCAATAGTAATGCGAAGAACAGTCTCGTTCGAATAGTCTCTAGTATGATTGCGAATCTATGAAAATTGCTCGACCCGGGATGATAAAGGAACATTATCGTTCCTTATCTTCCCAGACGAATAATCATAAAGTTGCGTTCTAGAAAGATAAGATGGCCTGAGATAAATACTGTCAGAAATGTATTTCCCTTAATTTAAAAATTGCAAGGAGCCACCCATAAATTACGTAACAGCTCTTTTGGGTGAGGGCGTTCAGAAAATCTTACGATTTGTTATATAGGAGTTGGTCTGTCTGCGATAACTTTTAAAGAAACTTTTCAATTAAAATTTTCTTTGGTACACTCTTGTGTGGTCTAAAAAGGCAGGTGAAGTTCGTTGGCCAGCCTTCCATCGTCAATATTTATCGTTTTAGCCATGAAAAATAAAAATGAGAAAATAAAAAATGTAACTTTCACACAAAAACATACTAGATACGATAAATAGACCATAGACAAAATTATTACCTTGAGGAAGTTCTACAAAATCTCTTTCAGATGTTTTTTGATAGGGATAATGATTTTTGTTTAACAAACAAGTTTCACGTCTTAAAAAGACCTACAAAACTGCCCTTGACTGTTTTTTTATGGCAAGGTATTAGATTTGTGTACCTTGTACAGTGCCTTCTACTTCAAATATTTAAGGTTTCTGCCATAAATTACAAAAGTTTTTTCTTAATTTTTAAAATTACTACTACCCGCAAAATCATTCATAATTTTTCAATTTTATCAGGTTAGTTGAGATATTTTAAAAGATTTCTAGGTATTTTTCAGGAATTTCGACGGATTTCAGGGGATTTTATAATATTTAAAAGGATTTCAGGAATTTTAAAGGATTTCAGGAATTTTAAAGGATTTCAGGGATTTTAAAGGATTTCAAGGCTCTCGATGAGGTATTGTAACGAAATTTTTCAGGATCTCAAAGGAATTCAGGTAATATCATCAGATTGTATGTAACTTAACGAGACTTTATAATATTGAATAAAATTCCAAAGAATTTATTCACAAGGATTGAGGGATATGTAAGCATTTCAAAGATATGGTTCAATATTGCTTGGTATTTCCTAAGATATAAGCAATTGTCAAGATTTTAATGAATTTGTAAGATTTTCAAGAATTTGAAAGACTTCAGACTATTTTAAAAGATTTCAAGAAATTTCAATAGCTTTCAAGAAATTTCAAAGGATATTAAAGATTTTTTGGTATTTTAAAAGATTCCAAGGAATTTTTCAGAGCTTTAAAAAATTTAAAGAGAGAGACAGAGAGATTAAAAAAATGTAAAAGAATATGATCCGATTTCATGTAACTTGACGAGATTACAGGGGATTTTATAATATTGTAATGGAATTTCATAGAATTTATTCATAAGAATTGAGGTGTATTTTAAAGGATTTTGAAGATATAAAGAGATTTTCAAATATTTCAAGGTATTTCCAAAGATTACAAAAAATTTAAACTATTTCAGGGTGTTTAAAATTATTTCCATCAAACCAACATTTTTTCAGTCTTTGAAATTACTAATACCCAAAAAATCATTTACAATTTTTCTAATTTATCGGACTTTGCACTGTTTACTAAATAAGCCTATAGATTTGGTGATCTACTTTTGTAGATTTTACGACAGATTACACAAGATGTAAGAATATCTAAAACTTTTAGTAACGTGCTTTGAACCTCTAAACAGTTGTTAATAATATTACCTTAAGTGATCTAATAAAAGGTTGGAGAAAATTATATAATCTCATTTTATATTACATTTTACTAGCGTTTATTATGATTACAATCGTTATTCTTTAAAATTTTCAGGTTATTTATAGATCACGTTCAGCTTTTCGAAAAATCTAGAAAAAGAAAAACCAATATTAAATAATTAAAGATACGCACTAGTAATGGAAAAAGGTGTAAAAAATCAAGTTTTTGATGAATATTATTCTACTAAATAACACAACTTTTTATTAGTTTTAATTTTCGAGGAGTACGTAGTTCCTTTGCTGCATGTTCCATATTGTTTTATTTTTCTTTCTTTTTATTTTAATAACTTCTAATTATTTGGTAAGTCCGGTGGCTTGGGTAGTATGTAACTTAATTGTATTTAATAAGACATGGTTGTAATTATTTGGAAAAATGACGTAACATGGGGGAGGGGGGTCCACACTACTTTTTTACGACTTATTAAATGGCTAAATAAAATCAATTGTCATAAAGTAGCACATGGTTTAAAGTATCTGCTAAAAATATTCTGGAAATGATATATTTTTGGCAGATAGTGCACTCGTACTGAGAGGAAATGAGAGCGGCAGTAGGTCGAACTTGGAGAATAAGCTCGATCGAATTTCGGTAGGTGATGAATCAGGTTTTATAAATACAGGCTTTTTGCTTCGAAACATGGCTAGGCAAACTTGAGCACAATAAAACGGTCGGTTACCCTATATTAAGGTGCTATACATGAAACTCCAGATGGATATACCTACCATATAAGCGGCTGCATTCCGCAAGCAGAAGCGTCAGACAGGTAGACGGAAAACAGCGTCTGTGAGGAGTTGAAGTATCCCCATTATACATAATAGAGGGCCTCCCGAAACGACGCTTCGCTCTTTCAGCAGGTGACCCAAACTCACATGACTGCGCGCTATATAGCTATACCTGCAGTATATTCTTATTCGTAAAATAAAACCCTCGTCGTTCAAATAAGGTTTTGACAAAAAGTATAGTTTTTCAATTTACAATATAATTCAATTCTTCCTCGCATACAATTTCAAAGAAAGTCGCCTGGAATTTTGAAAAAAGTCCACAAAAAGTCGCATCAAATTTGGTAAGATATTAAAAAAAGCAATATCAGACACTAAATGACTAAAATCGTCACTTTATTTGTTTAGGAATATAGAATACATAATTTTCATTGAGTTTTAAATACAATTTGCACAATCAAAATAAACTTTAAAATTAAAAACTTTTGCTACCAATGGTCATTGAGCTTGAGGTATTCTGAACCTGGGTTTAAAATATTTCTTTTTTAACTGTTAAAGTTGTGGATTATTTTCAAATGAGAGAAGTTTATAATTTACATTAATTTTGAACTTCAGGATTTCAGGAACATTGATTTTGAACATTGCCAATTTTGGAAGACTACTCGCTATTTTAAACTTTTACGTTTAAAATCGTACAAATTGAAAAATTTCATATAAAAATTCTCAACTTCATTATTTGAACTTTTAATCTGTTGCATTTGCAGAAAGTTCATTCATATTCTCAATATTTTAATACAGTTGTTTAAAATTCAAGTAGGAGAATATTTTTCAATAATAATAATAATGATCGACTTTAGATAAAATGTTTTGTAGTTGGTACTGCTTGGTTCGGATTTTTCGATTATGCATTTTTATTTTCCTGGATGATTAAAATCCATTAAAAATATTGTAGACTGTTAAAATTATTGAATAGACGATTAGTTTTTGACTTTTAAGATGCTTGCTGAACTATAAAATGTTATTAAAAGATTTATTATCGCGTTGCTATCTTTTCCCAAGCTTCTGGAGTATTTTAAACGACCGCCTAGATATTACTTTTGAGTACTTCAAAAACTTTATTTAAAAAATAGTTTTTAACATGACTCCAACATATTTTATTATTAGTATAGTCGAACATTTTTTTAATTCCATGAATTATTGCAAATAACGTCTCGTAACGATTTTAGTCCATACCCCCCATTGGTGTTAGTTTTTCAATGGGTCAAAATTTCACTGTTGTCCCCCAATGATTAATGTTTTCAGGTAAATGAAACAACCGAATTTTTCGCAAAACTAATGGTATAAACTTCATGAATTTTTTAATAAGATAATTGATGACATCCATTTTTCAAGAGCAAGTTCAAAAAAAAATAATTGCAGTGGCTTTATGTCCTGCCGCGGTCATCATAAGTTCAAGGCTACCGTAATTTTTTATCATCTAATATTTTCCCGGTCCAGGCGAGGATTTCCGGCAAATCTGTCCCGAGGGTCTGAAGAAGCCGAATCGGTGGTCTGCGTAAGCGTAAGGAGAGTGCGCGGCTCATAAAATGTCTCATTATGCTCGAGACATGGAAGAAACGGGTGTGCGATTATATTTTCATGCCCTGTGCTAAATTACCGGTAGGGAATAAACAACCGCCATTTGATACGGCCGAGTGAACATGGGCCGCGCAGTGCAGCCCATTACAGGAGTGTAATCACGTGGAGGAAGAAAGTGCTCCCAGGAAAAGGCGGAAAAGAAAAAAAGAGATGCCTTTGGGAAACGCGTCTTCCAAGAGGACCGTTAAGGGAATCGATGAAGCGAGCGACACTTCGACTAGTTAGTCTGTGCCACACCATAACGACCTAATTATCTCAACAAAAAGAAGTTCACTTTTTGTGACAGCTGAATGAATGAGAAAAAAATTATTTTCGTTTTTTTTGTGGTTAATTATCCAGGAGATTAAGACTTTTTTTAGACTTTTAAGTATTTATTTTTGCGACGACCACAATTATTTCTTATTGTTGAAATATTTAATTTGCAATGCTACAATTGGAAATTGTTTAATCTTTCAAGTAAAAAAATCATTTATCTGGATTTAAGTCAAGTTTGTCTGAATTTAAGAAAAAGTCTGATTAAAGATTTAAATTCAGATAATGACCTTCTTAAATTCAGACAAATTTTTGCTGAATTAATTTCATCACTGAATTTAAGGTCTGAAAAATTTTAAGGTATAACAATTTTAAGTATTCTTTGTTACGGTGATGAATACAAATTGTATTTGCATAAGGGTGATTGCCAAAAAGTTACCACTTTACGTCCCAGTAAAGTACTTATATTAAAGCACAATTCAGGGTCTCATCACGCACTTGTCAAAAACTAGAAATTTAAAATGAAAAATTGCTGTAAAGTATAAACACCACTTTTTCAATATTTTAGATTCACATATATCTCTTATATTGAGTTAAAAAAGATCAAAATCAAGAGTAGAGTTCATTTTTCAGATATGAGGATTTTAAAAATCATTTCAAATACTATAAGTCTTTCTTACAAGCTTTTGTGTGGCCCTGGTCATGCTGCATTACTATTTTAGGATAAAACTCAAAAATAATTATTCAAATTAACTAGATTTTTGTATAGTTAAAAACTGATTTTTCAACGTTGATTTCAAATAACAGTCAATAAATATTACTATTTTTGCGTAATATTTTTTATTCATCATACTATAGAATGAGAGGATATTTTGTAACGCTGAAGTCAAAATCAAATAAGTCGTGAAAATAGTTATTTTCTCCTTATTTTAAAATAATGCGATCTATTCTGCATACATTTCTAAAGGATTTTTGAAATTTTGTTGTTTTATTATAGTCCAAGGTCAAGTCACACCAGGCATTGAAGCCTGAAGGAAGTTCAATCCCATCTTGATTCAGTGGGCAAAACTTCGAAATTTCGACGCTGATCGCCTTTCGCAAAAATGTTGTATTTAAATTTTAACAAAAGGCTCGAAAGCAGTCACAAGTGCCAAAATAACCAAAACGGACGAATCAGCACCCGGTGTCAAAAAGTAACCTTTGAAATCTCTACGTCTAACAAAACAGGTTTATCAAAACTACTAGAATTTCTGCTTTTTTGAGTAGATTTTTTGAGTAGATTTTTCGGTTGGACATCGGTATTTTACAATTTTAACTGTAATTTGAAGAGTCTAGGTAAATAATAAGATTTAATAATATAAATATAACAAAACCACTAAATATTGTTTTCATCAATTAGACTTTTCTTTACACTTAGCTTACATGGTGAGTCGCTATTTAATTTATAATTAGCAAATCATATGGTATTTGTAGCGTTTCAGAATTTTATAAGCGTACATATTATTTAAAGGGTTAATTAACAGTGATATTCTATTTAAATTAAAACACGACAGCTTAGCGAAAGGCGATCAGCGTCACAGTTTCGAAATTTCTCCGCTGTGTCAAATTGTGAACTATAATCATAATAATCGTGTCATACCCCTGCCATAGTCGCATGTCATGCCACGCGACCTTAAGCAACGTGTAAAATTCATATCCATCACTAATACATTCACTGATCTCTTAGTTTTATATTTTGTAACTCTCAGGTGTTACCCTTGATTTAAACAAATATTTTTTAGGCAGTTTGGAAATTTTTTTATTGTCGAAAATCTCATTATCTAAAATGCTCAACTTTTTGGCAATCAATCATAAGTAAATTATTTGTTGATGTATCGAAATGTTCGCTAAAATAAAACTGAAGATACTAATTGTAACCAATATTTATCCAAGGACAACAAGTTTTACTTTGAATGACCAAGAAGATTGAACGAAAACCGTGAAATTTCTGGGATTTATTTCCAATAGTTAATATGCAAGGAATTTATATAATGAAAGCAATATCTAATAAGAACTTGGTATAAATGAGTTTTCAGTGATCAACTTATTCGAACAAAGGATTGAAAATTTGTAGTATGTTTTATGTAGTATGTCGAGAATGGTGATTGACTAGTTCCAATGTAAAAGCTATTTGCTGCATATATATGTTTTCTCTTTGGGATGCAATTTACTCTATTGCTATTGGTTGGAAAATGGAAATTGTCCCAGTTCATTTGGTCACTTCGAATGATTTTGAGATAATGAGCTATGATCAATTCTACGTTTCCCATGGATACTATCTGTCCCGATACAAATCAGAGGTATCGCAAGGACCAGGTCGTGTCGGGTCGATCGCTGATCAAAGCCATGATTTTCGATGATAAATAGATGGTTGAGTGTGAAGGTTAACTGTCATCTTTCGCGTGTTATTTTCCATGATGTTTCTTCAGTACGTGAACACAAAAAGCAAAGAAAGAAGAACATCAAAAGCATAGATATTTTAGAAAATAAATAACCATGTAATTCTGACCAATAATGTTCCTCTTATCGATAATCCGCCAATCTAAATAATTATATTAAATATTTGTGAATTGCTGCGACTACGCTGGGACTTGAACCCAGTTCTCACAATTAGCGGTTCATTGATCTTTCAAAAAAGGGATAGGTGTCATTATTTGTGCGGCTGGTTTGACAAAGAAGATTTACGAGATTTATCATCCTCGTATTATTTTCAACGACTCTTTCCGGATTAATTGGAATCATTGTGCGTATCCTTTTCCGTTCGGCTTTTCAAGGCGGATTAAGATTGACGTCCTCGCTGTGAGAAGCTTTAAAGACATCATTATTAATAAATCAAGTCAGCCTATAGTTTTAATCTTCAAATTGATCCAAAAGGATTACTATTTTTCACTTTCTATTACGGAAGATGTAGGGCTGATAGAGAATACACTTTTTAGAATGGTATGCTACATTGAAGGGGGGGGGGGGGGGTACTGGAAAGATCTAAAAATGTATAATATTCTGTCAAATTAAAAATCTATTGATAATCTATTTTAATTAAATTTGTTCAAATTTGGCCTATTTTCTCAATTTTTCTACTTTGAGCTACGTGCAACGAAATTCGTCATATCTATTTTTTAATATATTTGATTCCTTTTAAAATTGGTAGCGTCTATACGTCCGGACACAAGCCACGCCCCCTACCCTTTTACAACACCCCTCTTGTTGCCAGGTCCGTACATTTAGACTCGACTGTGTTATAAATATCTATAAACGTACGGACTGTCCGGATGTTTAGATTCGGCCTTTAAAATTTGACCTTAATCTTCTTTAATTTCCAAAATTTTACTTGCTCTTTTTCTTAGCTTTCTAGCTTTCTAAATTCGCATTATTTCCAAAATACACAGTACTGTTACTTAAATCTATTTTCTCAATTACGTCAAAATATGGAAAATAGGGATAGGAATGAAGTATTATTTTCACGCGGATTATACATATAAATATTCTATAAAGAAACATTCCATTTCACAAACAGTTTTCCTCTCCATAGGACTTGATCCTTACTGAAATACATTTTTATTATACCACTTTCAAAATTGAATGTTAAAAAAAAATAGGTATCAGAGGACCTAAAGAAAGTCATCAGAATTATCGAGCTTGACCGATGTTGAATACAATGCAGCGGCATCGTGGTAGGTTTTTGTAAACTCATCTCGGCAGTTAAATAGTAGGAAATAAAAGGAAAAAATGCACCACAGTTCTTCAGTTCAGACAAATCATC
>CAKNWW010251869.1:0-16126 GCA_932074435.1 Andricus kollari | reverse complement strand
AATTTAGAAGGAGAATTTACAAGCCGACTAAGAAGTCGTTTACGCCAAGGATATCCAGCTGGTTATATGGATTTAGCGCAAGCTTACAGTGCACTACAAACGAGTATTCAGCATGGCAGATTGCAGACTTCTGATACAGAACAAGGACGACTAATGTTCCTGGTAATTATATTTTATGTTCAAACTAGGAATCTGTCCCTTGCGCGCGCTTGGCATGCGCCAACCCCATTTCTGGTTTAACATATTTTTGTTGTATTTTTTATGGTTATTTAGGTTAGGCATTTAGGGATGTTGGGCGGACAATTAGGGAGGTTGAACGGGTATGGGCAGTTAGGGAAGAGACAAGAGATATATCTATTTTGTATGCCCTTTTATACGTAATATTCTTCAAGATACTTCCATTCCATACTTTCTAAAGTATTATATCTAATAAATAATTTTTTTCTTCTAAATACATATATTTTATATTATATAATATACATATGGGTAATCGCAAACAAGTTGACCGCTTGAAATCCTAGTCATTTACGTTGTTTTCCTTTGAATAATTTTTTTCTAAAATTACCTGAGTAAAGAACTTATATCAAAGCCGAATTTGGTCAAGTTTCCAGGGTTTATACGACTTCGCTGAGAAATTATAAATTCAAAAGTACGCAGAAAGTCATCTCACGCAGCCATTCCAAGCTAAAAGTTTAAAATTAAAAATTGCTAAATAATATGAAACGCAACTGGTGCAAAAGTTTCATGATAATCAGTTAAATATTCCTTGCTAAAACCTCGAGCAACAACACGAGCTTTATATTTCGATGGATTTCCAAATTCATCATTTTTAATAATGAATACCCACCTACAATCTACACTACTTTTGTTATCAGGTTTTGTTACTAATCACCAGGTTTTATTTATGAAAAAGAATGAATTTAATCTTTAATGGCCTTTTCCCATTGAACTTTATCATCCCTATTTTGAATTTCGTGATATGAAGTAGGAATTTTGCATACAACTGACTGCGCACACATGAGATAATCATCTAGAAAATCATCTTCATTATAAGAAATAGGAGGTTTGCTTTCAAGTCTATCACTCTTTCTCAGCTCTGAGGATATTTGCATTTTACTTTGACTGTCTTGAGATAAAGGCTCTGTGTGCATATCTGTTTCAATTACAGATTTATTCGATTCCTGATCTAATTTTGCTATCTTGTTATGTATCCTTTCAACCCTTTCTTTTGACATATCTGATTTCTCATTATCAGATTTATGAGACTCTTCTACTGATTTTGACACCTTGTCAGAATTATCAGTTTGTTCATGGGAGTTTTCAGAATGAACCATTTCAGGCTTTCCTATCGGCCTAGATCTCAAGAAATTCGTCTCACCAACAATGACATCTCTAACTGCCCTGCGTTTTTTAGTTTCCACATCCCACACTTTGTATCCATTCGGTGCATAGCCTCCTAGAATACATTTAAAAGACTTATCATCCAACTTTGTTTATCTAGTTTTATTGAGAATATAAACAGTAGAACCAAAAACTCTCAAATATTTTATTTGAGGTTTTTTATTATGCCACATTTCAAGTGGTGTTTTATCTACTTTTAAAGCTTTAGTTGGTGTTAAATAAATCAAATATGTAGCAGTAATTACTTAAGTAATACTTAAGTACTGCTTCACCCCAGAAATGTTTTTCCAAATTAACATCTCAAATCATCGCACGAGCTTTTTCAATTATGGTCCTGATCATGCGTTCTGAGACACCATTTAATTGAGGGGTTTGTGTAACTGTTAAATAATAACTAATACCTTTTTGCACACAGAAGTCCTTCATCTCGTTAGACAAATATTCAGAAAATACATCCGATTTGTTAGTAATTAAATACGTAACACAATAATGAGTGTGCTCATCAATAAAACATACAAAATAATTTTTCTTGTCAATTGTTTGAAGAGTTATTGGGCCACAAATATCCGAATGAACGATAAATAAGGGACGTTTAACATTATTTTTATCTTTAGACTTTTCAAAAGGCAATCGTGCTTGTTTACCTTTTATACAGGCTTCACACAAATTATCATTAGGTATTACTTGATCAATTTGTCCAATATCAAAAGTCGTCTGTTTATTCTTTAATTCTAAGAATTTAGATTTTCCCATGTGTCCCAATCGTTGATGCCATAATTCATAGTTGTTACATTTTGCATTATATACTTGAATATTAGAATTACCTTTTTTCAAATTCACTATGAAGTCAATACCAATTAAATTTACCAAAGGCTTACCTTTTTCTATGACCTTACCACCTTTGTTAGTTTCAATTCCATGTTGATTAAATATGATTGTTAATCCTGATTGCTGAATCTTCTTAACAGAAAGTAAATTATACGGGACTTCCGAACAGTAGTAGACATCCTCCAGGACTCAGTTGATACTATCCATTCTTTGCTATTGAAATTTTCATTGGAGGCTGTAATTCGATAAAATGCCCAGTCAGGTCTTCCCTGTTTATAAGATGGCCCGACGCTCCTGAATCAAGAAGAAATGTAATTCTGTTTCCTTTTTCATCAATATCAAAATCTCCAGCCATGAATGCAAATCCAGAGTTGATGTTGTCGTTTGATGTTGATTGTACATTCATTTCAACAGTTTGAACAATTTTTCTTGATATGTCCTTTCCGGCCACAATGATGACATTTGATGTTTGTCTGTTTATTTTTATTACATTTTCCTTGTCCTTGTGGATGATTATTCTTCCATGATTTTTTTAATTCAGAATTGTTCCTATTGTTAGTATCATCAATTTTGTCTGCATGAAGCACGTTTGAACTAGTATCATTGCTTCGTATCTCAGTTTAATTTCGTGGTCCAAATGTCTCGGTTTAACGAAAGCTAACGTTAGATTATCTTCAAATAATGTTTTAATTGCTGTTATGACTCCATCAAATGCTGTAGGAAGAGTCAACAACAAATGTGACTCTTTATCAGCCTCTTGTAGTTTTGCTCCTGCTGATAATAAATCAGTGATCAAATCATAAAAAAATTGTAAAGTGTTTAATTAAAGGTGTATCGCCTTATAACTTTAATCCTAGCAATCTTTTTCGCAGGACCAATTGAGTAGCAAGACTTTTTCTTTCATAAATAGTATAGGAAATTAGGCTATGAAATAAACTTACGTAATATAACTTTAAAATCAAACTAGTGCTTTATTCAAAGAGCACTTTGGAAGGCACGTCTGTCTTGTATCGAATTCTGATCTGAACTAACTAGAGATTACACATTCACACCAGCTCTCTTAGTGACGACATTAGGCCTGTTTAGTCCTGCTCTCGGTTCTGCTTCAGTTCACATAAACAAGAGCCGTCATTCAGCCACTTATACCGCTCTCAGAATATAGTGATTACTTTTTGGACCCTACACACATATTCTTTGAAATAAACCAACAAATAGAATCCAAATTGTGTAGAATTTCTTTCGCAGTACTGTCTGTTTTTGCAAAACCAAGAAAAGAATCCGATAAATATTCTACAGTTACACTCTTAGCGGTTCTTTCTGCTTTCTTACACTGATCGGTCGATGTACTCGGGATTGCATCATCAATGACTTTAATTACGTCAAGTTCAGGTAAATACGCTTTAATTCTTCATTGTCACGCACTATATCTTTCACCATCAAAAGCTTTAATGTTTCTTTTCGCTTTCAGGTTCTCAATTGTGACTTACACTAAGCACTTCACTCATAAACAAAGTTTTCTTTCAGTTTTGTCACTTTTAGTTTTCTTGCTCTATACACAACTAATATAAATTGTTAACTGGGCCCATAACCTATTGGATAAATGGTTATCATAAATAACACTTTATTAAACTTTAATCAATTAATTTTATTTAAGACACTTGGGAGGCAGTTCTTTACTGATCGAAATGCGATTTGAGACAAAAGAAGGAACGTGTCACACCACATGTACCATATGCATACACCAACAGTATTCATATTCAAGACTACTAACGTGACAAATTTATAATACTGAATAAAAATTAGTCAAAGTAGGCGCCGAGCGCCTGCAAGGAACGGTTTCGTAGCTTTAGGTGCTTATATTTTTGGACCCTATGTAAATTTTGGGCCCTATGTCTTTTTAGGACCATGTGCCTAATTTGGGCCCCATATAAATTTTGAGCCACAAGCAAAATGTAGGTCATATATCGATTTTGGGCCCTATATCTATGTTGGGTAGTACGAGGGACGGACGGATACCTGACCGAAACTGTAAGGGTATCTGCCCAGGGCTACGAAACCCTAAACAAAAATTTGTATTGAAGTACATGTAACGAACGGAGAATTTAAATGAATGATTATAATAAATGAAAAAGCAAAAACTTGATTTCAAAAAGAACAAAAAATTAAAGTTATTGGTATAGGCCAGGCGGTACGTAGTTTTGTTTGACAATAATTCCGACTAAAGAAATTATGGTTTTAAAATGATCTTTGGGTCAATATAAGGAACCGTTTTCGTTATCCCCCTCCCCCAACCTCTGCGTATCTTTTGACAGTGGCGTAAACTTTCAAAAACCGGTTTTTTTATTTATAATTCGTTTGTTTATGGTTTTTTTGCAAACTCCGCGCCTACAAAAATTGAAGTACATAAAATTCTCCACAAAAAAGGTTCTATTGATTTTTTTCATACGACCCATATTTTTCGAATAGTAGCCGGGCAAAGTCCAAAAATTTGTAAAAAATGTTGAAAACTTGCACTTATATTAGTTCTGAAATGACGTTGGATAAATGTATGCACTAATTGTTGGTAATATCAATGTTAATAAATAAATACTACATTAAGAACTTATTTTTTATTGTTTACAAATAATTTTATTAATGGAATAAATGTTTTCATTATATACGGTTTTCACAATTGCGAGCCTATGTAGGTAAGTATTTGAGACCACTTAGTCGAAAAATTTAGAGAATAGCTTGATCGTTGGAATGTAAAAAATCCAGAATGACACAGACGCACCAAAAAATTGAATTAGCAAATTGTAACTCAAAACAAAAACGACGAATACCTTTGGCGTAGAACAAGGCTCACCACTTTCAGCAAGTGTTGACTGAAGTGACAAGCACGTGGCTGTAACAAGAAAAATGTATGTAGATTTTAAACTTCATATCGAAAAGAAATCTATTTTATCATTAATAATTTTATGCAAAATGAGCGTGAAAAAGATTCACAATTAAAAAAACAGAAATCCAAACTATCTCAGTTTTCGGCTCATTAGAGACAAAAATAACCAAATGAAAAGAGGGAGAAAAAGAGAAAAAGTCAACCAAAAAACTTACTTGAATGGATAGAATTTTAAATACTTATTTATTCTTATTATAAGGAATAATTTTTATATCTTTTTCACTTTTCTTTATTTCACTAATAAATAAAAAATTAGATATAGTAACCTTTAAAGGGGGAGAAGTATACACATGTATGTGTATGTATGTTTCTGTGCATTTGTGTATGTATATGCCTCTTGTTAATTGCAAGTATTATGTTTTGATTATTTAAATAGCATACGAATTTTTAATTAGAAACGTGAACCCGAAACAAACATGTTGGTTCCTGGTAGTATAAAAAGGATGGAGAAAGGAAAAAGTGAGAGGTTGGTTTTTGGTTGACTTTTCCTCTTTTTCCCCTCTTTTTTCATTTGGTTATTTTTGTCTCTAATAAGCCAAAAAGTGAGATAGTTTGTAATTCTGTTTTTTTAATTTTGAATCTTTTTCATGCTCATTTTGCATAAAATTATTCATGATAAAATAGATTTTAGTCACAAAATGCATTAAACTTTCGATTGCTTCTTTTTCTATTTGGAAAATACAATAATCTAAATAGATTGGTTCAAAATCAACCATAAATGTTTGTAAATGTTTCTCAACATTCCAAAGACTAAGGGACTAAGCTATTCTCTAAAATTTTCGAGTTAGTGGTTTCAAAAACTTATATACATTCCACTAATAAAGATATTTATAAAAATAAAAAAAAAGTTGTTAATGTATTATTTAATTATTAACATTGATCTTACCGACAATTAGTGCATAAGATTATCCAACGTCATTTCAGAACTAGTATAACTGCAAGTTTTCAACATTTTTTTACAAATTTTTGGACTTTGCCCGGCTATTATTCCAAAAATATGGGTCGTATGAAGAAAATCAATTGAACCTTTTTTAGGGAGAATTTTATGTACTTCCATTTTTGTAGACGCGGAGTTTGCAAAAAAACCATAAACAAACAAGTTATAAATTAAAAACTGTTTTTCGAAAGTTTACGCTACTGCCAAAAGATACGCAGGGTTTGGGGGAGGGGGATAACGAAAACGGTTCCTTCTATTGACCCAAAGAACATTTTAAAACCATAATTTCTTTAGTCGGAATTAATGTCAAAAATGACCATTTTATTTGCTCTGCCGTCTGACCTAGTACTACATTCACGAAAATTATAAGACCTATTGAGGTTAAAGACATAATTTTGGAAAATACTATTTTTTTGAACTATTTTAAATATTATAGATGACTGAAGTATTTCCATTCATGTACAAAATTTAGAACATGTAACTATTATGGATGAACCATTGATGCCATTTATCGAAATTTTAATAAATAAATAATTATTCAATAAGTCATGAATAATATTGAATTGTTATGAATTAATAATAAATTAATCAATTATTCAATAAACATGTCTATTCAATAATGAATAGAAAGCTGAACGAATACACATTACGTATAATTAAATTATATTGTTAAACAAATTTATTAATATTTTTATTTAGATGATTTAGATATAGGTGCGGTGCTTGATTTAGTTTACAATGAGCTTTCTCATTTAATGTTACTTAAAATGTCATAAATTGTGAATAATTAAAACAATAAATCTTCAAGTTATAAAAATTGCTAATTAAGCTTAAATGTATCAGTGGTGCATCTTGGAAACAAATTGATTGAATAAAATTCTGTTAAAATTCAATAAATTTAAATCAAAATCAATCTTCTGCTTATTTAAAGAAACGTATATCAGTTAGGGAGGTTGGGCAGGCAGTTAGAAAGATTGAGCAAGCAGAAGTGCAGTTGAGCGGGCAGTTAGACGGACATTGTAGGGAGTTTAATCGGGCATTTAGGGGGTCGGGTGGACATTTAATGAGGGTCTAGATTTCTGAAACAGCGGCAGCGGCGAGATTTTTTTTATAATGTAGAGAGATAATTCAATTTCAACATTTCATTTTTAGAAATTACGCTTTTTATTTTGCAGGCTTATCTGAATAATACGGATGTCAGCATCGAGTATGTGGAGACTCTGAGCAAAAGCCTCAATATGGAAATAAACCAGGCCTTTTCTAATATGCAGGATAAAGAAAGGGGAAAAGTGGATAGTTGTTTGGCTGGATTAAAGGGAGTCACTCATAGTTTAAGGGCTGTAATTGATTACGGATTGGAACAGTTACGAGCGAGTGCTGTAAAACCAAGAGTCACGCCTTGGGTTGATGCTTTCCTTTCGATAAATCACCACGTGAATGAGGTAGTTTAGAGAAAATGCTACTAAATAAAAAGAGGACGATCGTAAATCTAAAAAATTAAAATTGAACTTATTTTAATATTTAGGACGAATTGTTGAGGTACGAAACAGACGAGCCTTTTGTACAGACTCTAATTTTAAATTTGGAAGGCCTTCTTCAAGCTTTCAAGGATAATCTAACAGCTTCAAATTATGATGCTTTGATTGGAATTCTCACTGCTGAAGTCACGGCTCGATTGGAGAAAGTCGTGCTTAAATGCACTTTTAATAGAGTAAGTGGTTTTAAATAAATGTTTAAAAGTTTAATTTGAATTATCATCAATTTTGGATTTTTCGAAAGTAATAGTACTATCCCTTTAAGGGGTTGATTACTCTTGAAATCTGGCGTATAAGCCTTCGTGGAATGTTTGAAATTTTCTGAAATCTTCGAAACCCATCTAAAATCTTTTAATTTGTCTCGAAATCTTTAAAATATTTTGAAATCTTTGAAATTGTTGTGAAATTTGAAATCTTTCTAAAGTCTTTAACGTCTTTTTGAAATCTTTCGTAAATCTTTGTAAAATCGTTCTTTAAATCTTTGAAGGCTTTGGGAAATATTTGTATCTTTCTTAAGGAGGAACATGCGATGAGTAAGATCCAAGATTATTTAATGCCCTTTTAGTATGTTAAACTTATATTAATTCCGCGTCATTTGGCAAAATTTAAGAATTTTTTACCACGTTTTGTAGGAAATATAAGCTTTTAAATAAACATTGTGCGTTATGCACCTAACCTAACAAAATCACATAAATCGGAGATTTCTGTTCGAAAATCCAAGATATTTAATCACAAAAGTGATCAAATTGAACAATCGATCTTCTTACTTCCAGCAAAAATAAAAAACTATGATCTTACCACTGTTTAATATTTATAAAATAATTTTGAAGTTGAATAAATAATCTGTCAACAACAAAAATGGCAACGCTGTAGCCAGCGGTTGCTTTTCAGCAGACCATATAGCAGACGCTTCGAAGTTCGAACAGGGCTGCCAATTAAATTGGCGGGAGGTAATTCAAATTTGAATTATAGAAATTACAAATCATAATAAATAAACATTCGCAACTTTTTTTAATTTTAAAATCATGATATAGATACATAATACATAAAAGTGTCTATATGGGTATATAAATTCGGAATTCAAAAAATATATATCAGTACGTATAAAAAATTCCAAATAAATTCGATTTTTTTTCAAACTTTGACAAAAAAATAAAAAAATAATACTTATAAAAAACCTTAAAATATAAATGCGGAATATTTTTAAATTCTAAATCTATTTCAAAAACAATATTTATAGAACTGTTAATATAAATTTGGAATGAGGTAGGTTTTTTTCAAATTTTGAATTTTAAATTTATACCAAACACAATACTTATATTTTTTATTTGAAATTTTTAACAAAAACAATACTTGTTAAAATCTTTTTGAGACATTTTTGAAATAAAGTGATATTTTTAAAAATTTTGAATTTTAAATTTATAACAAAAGCAATACTTATAAAAATTCTGTAAATATAATTTTGAAAAGAAATCGGAATATTTTAAAATTTTAAATTTTAAACTTATAACAAAAACAATACTAATAGAAATTCCGATTTTTTTAAATTTGAAATTTAAAACAAAAACAATATTTAAATTTTTAATGTAAATTTAATTACAAGACCAATACTTATAAAAATGCTGTCAAAATAACTTTTGAATAAAGGACGAGTTTTTGCTAAAATTTTAATTTGTTATAACAAAACCAATTCTTATAAAAATTCTGTAAATATAAAAAAAACCGGCCTTTTTCACGAAACCTTTCATATGTCATGTTTCACGCGTTTCAAATACTACAGCTGACTACTACGAAAGTGAAGATGCTGTATATATTCCGCAACGTTGCCACGTTTCTTTGGAATTTTACAATTGACAAAATAACTCATAATATTATGTTTTTGAACAAAAAGAAAAACTATTTGTTATTAAGAAGTACTATCTATATCACTACAATAACTTACGTATTAAATGGTATTGATAGGAGTGTTTTAAAATAATATTTTTTTAACTTTTCTGGGTTATTTTGTAAATTCTTCAATCATTTTGCAATTGATTTTTAAAATTTTGCACTAATTTGAATCTCATTGAACTAAAGAATTTTTCGAAATAATTATGTATTTTATATAAGTCTATTTATGTATGTTATCACAAACACTCATATGACTTAAAAGTTGCGCATGTTCCTCCTTAAACCTTTAAAATCTTTCTGAAATCGTTGAGATATCTTTTGAAGCCTGAAATATTTGTAAAATCTTCGAAATATTTATGAAATCTTTGAAATTTTTTAAATCTTTCTGACACCTTTGAAGTGCTTGTGAAATATTTTAATTCTTCTGGAATATTTTCAAATTTTTGAAATCTTTGTGAAATCTTCAAATAATATCGGATTCTTATTTAAATTCTTATAAAATTGTTTAAATTTCAGGCTGGAGGTCTTATTTTAGACAAAGAAATAAGATCACTCGCAAGTTACTTAGCATCTGCGACTTCCTGGTCCGTTCGAGATAAATTTGCAAGACTGATGCAAATAGCCACGATCCTCAGTGTTGAAAAAGTAGAAGAACTTGCAGATTATTGTGGAGCTGATGCAATTGCCTGGAGACTGACGCCCCAAGAAGTTCGAAAAATTGCAGGTCTTAGAATAGATCTTAGAAGTGAAGATATTAAAAGACTAAAACTATAAAAATGGAAAAAATGTAAGAAGTTATCAAATTAGATCATTTTATATACAGCATGTCATTTTAAATGCGAGAATTAAAATAATTCAGTATTTTGTACATTCTCTCGTAGAATACAAAAAGAAATGTTATCATTATTGCTATAATTAAGATTTAATTTAAATAAATAAAGGATTGCAAATTAAAATACCGGTTCCTTATAAACCTGAGGCCATTATTTATAGGCTTCATTTTTTATTGTTTTAAATATATCAAAATATAAATACAAACGAGTTAGAATCATTTTCATTCTTAAAATCTATGATACTTACTATTATGGGTTGCTAAACTCCATTTGGTTTTAAAAAATCTGTTGCAAATCTGGCAGTATGCTGGAGTATTCTGTGATGTTTCGTGTTTCGAAGCATAATGACGAACAAGAGCTGCCTGAGTGGCAAAAGAAACTTTGCACAAGTTGCACCACGATGAAATACTCGAGCGTTTTGAAGAATCTATAATTAAATTTTACATTTTTTCATAACTCAGCAGTTCTGTGTTTATTCCAATTTTATTTATTTTTGATGGGAACTGAACTGTAAACCGATTCTCAATTATTCTCTGCTTGAAAAAATGATAATCATACGTATACAATTGATAAACCTGATTGAAAAATAAGTTTGGATTAAATAATAATTTGTGGGCGTCCACATGAAAAGGGCCCTTATGGTCGGGATAGAGTTACGCATTTTTGACGTTGGAACTTTGAAAAATTGCTTTTCGAGAAAAATGCATCTAAAGTTGGTGAGTGCCACAAGCGCACGTG
Source organism: Andricus kollari (assembly GCA_932074435.1). Classification (NCBI taxonomy): domain Eukaryota; kingdom Metazoa; phylum Arthropoda; class Insecta; order Hymenoptera; family Cynipidae; genus Andricus; species Andricus kollari. The sequence goes on along the minus strand of CAKNWW010251869.1, from coordinate 5,026 downwards.
TTTTTTTTCTTCGAACCTGAAATATCCCTCACTCAAACCCGAAAAAAAATATTTTGACCCTGGCCTAGAAAAATGCGTATATCTCCTAAACTATAACCGGCCATAAGGGACCTTTTCATACGGCCGCCCATATTTTGTTCCCTAAGTAATTGCACACCTGTTTTATTTTCTCTTATAATACATATACAGGTTCTTAAGAAAAGAAATATGTGAACTTTAGATAAATAGCTAATCTTTGGGAAATTCATTTTAATTAAACAATTACGCCTTTTGTTTGCTATCGCCCATATTCTGACCTAAATTCTAAAAACGATTACACATTAATTTCTTTCCTTTTTTAAAGCCTATAGATAGAGAGTACATAATGAATTCTATTAACTAGCTTCTTCCAACGTTAGAGTTTAAAATCGAGAAGCTGATTTTGTCGCAAAACATTTTTCAAGCCTTATAGTATCGATTATAAACACACGAGTGCGAATAAGTAGCGAACTTATTATTTAAATCTTAGGACTAAGCGGGAGAAACCTATTTTGTCATTTTTTTTTAATTCTAATTTGTTATTTTTGTCATTCTTCTCTGGAAAATCTACGAATCTTCTAAAATAAATAATTTAGAACAATTAGTCAAAAAATAAATATAAATTAAAACCCTGATATCTTTTCAGTTGCTACGTCTTAATTTCTTCTCTCATCCTAGAATTTAGTTAAACCTATTCTTATTTTCTAGAATTGGTGCTTCAAGCTCTAATTTTATCAATAATTATCAATCTAATGAAGAATTGGAGAAACGTTCAAAAAATCCTCTAACCCGCCACTCAATTCACACCGGAATTTGGATTTCAAAATCAAGGTACATTATAATTTGCAACTTAATTCATCATCTATTCTATTTATGTAACAATTACTTAACACATTTTTTGTTTCCAGGAGTGTGAATTGCGAGGCTGGAAAAGGACATTTTTCGTCAAATTTTGAAGGTTGAGATTGAAGAAACTGCCGAGAGTGAGAGTGAATCACACAAATATTATAGAAAGCCCAATTTTGAATTTATGAACATTTTTATAAATATATTTTAATCCATCAAATTTTTGAAGTATTGCAGATTTTCTCTAGCAACTTTAATTAAGTTTTTGTATTTCAAAGACTTTAAATTAAAAACAATATATTTTAGGATCGTTTATCATTTGGTCTCATTCTAATTCCTTAATCTGAACATTTTTCAAACTTGGGAAAATTTAATATTTAAAGAATTTCAAGATTCTTATGGATCTAAAAACTTTAAATTGTTCAATGTTTTCAAATTTTCAGTGTATTAATACTGTTAAATATAATATTTTGTACTTATTCTGTGAAAAAATCCTCTCCTGCTCCGCTGGGATTCGAACCCAGGTCTTGAGATTTCTCAGTAGCTTAGTGGGTTAGCGCACCAGACTGGCAATCTGAAAACCTGGGTTCGAATACCAGCGGAGCTAGAGAGGATTTTTGCACAGACTGGATGAAATAATATTATATTATAGTAACAATTTAACAGCAGACCAAGATAAAAGAACATCAGAGAAAAACAATGAATATATTTTGTAAATTGGTAGTTTGAATGAAATAATAAGGAGGATTTGAAAATTGAGTCCTTACGGGTTTTCGAATTGAATTGTTGATTAGGATTTTTGTCGCTTCTGAATGGTTTTTTGCCATTGCATGTTATGTTTCAACCGCATATGTCGACGCAGGTCGGTTCTACGACTGAGAGTGGTGTGGCAGAGGATGCAGGTTGTCTGGTTCCGATGCACTTCAAGGTGCTGGGTCAGCGAAGCAAGGTGCTTGTAAACACTTCCGCAGAGACTGCACGAAAAACGCCCTGGACCCTGCATCACCACTTGACCAGTTGTATCGCCAACATGCTTCCGTTTCCGTCCCACCCCCCCTGCAACACATCAACAGTTTCGTAACCCCGATTCCTCATAATATTGATTCTAATCAAGGGGGGTGTGCAAAAAATCGAAACTTCAAGTCAAGTTCTTTTAGCTTTGAGTGAAAGTGAAGTTGAGGTCTTTGAAGAAACTCTAATGTTGACATGTAAATCCCAGAAGATGTTCAAGTACTCGAAATTTATTTATTTAACATGATTTTGTCAAATTAATAATTACAGAAAGAATTTTAGACCCAACACTTCATGTCAATTTGAGTACATTTTCTTTGCATCCAAACCAACTTACGGGTTCGAATGGTTGAGTTTCAGTGAAGACATTCAGTAATTGAAATTTGTTTACTTTTGAAGAAACTTGAAGTGAAATTGACTCAAAATACAAAAAATAGAACTCAATTTTCTCGAGTTTCTAGTTTTTTGCACGCCGATATTAATTAATAATATTCATTAATAAATAGGCTTAGGTCGAGTCCTAAATTCTACAGACAAATCTGATTTTATAATCATCTACGAATCTAGAGAACTTATGAGAAATTTTTTTAATTTGTTTCGATTTTAAAATAATCTAGTCTTGATAAAATTATAACCATGGGGAATTTTGCCGAAATCAGATTTAAATAGCGTTAAATTTAAAGAGGATTAGGTAAAAATGATTTTGAGAGAAAATTGAAGGAGTTACGAGAAATTAAACATTTTTTAACAAATTTTCAAAGGACTCCGCAAAAAATGTATGGAAAAGGCCTTTCGGTCAAAGTTCAGTCTGGTTCGACTTTCTGATCCTTCAGGCGATGCTTATCAAAAGTCGTAAGGAGACAATATCACTGAAAGGATATTTCCATATATTTTTTGGGAGTCCTTCAAAAATTTGTTAATCGCAATAAATGTAGGTAATAATTATAATAATGAGGTTTAAAAAGAAAACTTTTGAACATTCAAAATAATTTCCCCCCGAACTTTCACGTATCTATCTTCTAGCAAAAATGTCATTTTTTTATTCTATGACATTCGATCATTCAAAATTTAAAACCAATTATCATCTTTTTTCAAATGTTGAAACTTGTTACTACAAGAGCTTCAAAATTTTACATTTGTGTCATTCCCAGCTAGAGATTTTAATATTTCAAGTACTTTTAATTATTATATATTAAGTTTTAATCATGAGTTTTCGACTTTAAAAAGGCTTGAAATTTAGACAACTAAGTTTTCTATCATTTATAATAAAAATGATGTTTCAAAGTGTATTATTTTACAACACTAACAGTTCTCCTAAATTAGAAAGCCTTTTAAAATCGGAACCGTTTGAAGGCAGACACATTTTAAACATTTAAACGAGTAGACACAAAAATAAAAATTCTCATAAATTCCCGAAAAATCTCAAGGCCATTTTTTGGCAGTGAATCCATAAATTATATCTATATTTGATGTATTTAGATTTTTTAAAATGTCTCTTTTAAAAAAATAATGCACATGTTTTTCCTAATTTCTTCATTTGATTAAATTGAACCATTAATTTAATTCGCAACCTAAACGCTGACTCATAAAGTAGGATTTTTCGCAAAATAGAAAAAGCACTAAAATTAAAAGAGCTTTCTCTAAAATTATGTTCTAGTCTGATTTTTAGAGTCCAAAAGCTAAAGATATCTAAAATATCTTTAAGATTCACAAAATTTAATTATAAAAGCACTAAAAGAATTTTGAAAAAAAATACAACCAAAAATGTTGTGACTATACGTTGGATAAAAAAATGTCTGAAAATGGGGAAAGGATGTGTGCTAGATTCACATTTTGATACTTTATTCACACATATCTTCACTTACATAATTTGCCTGCGTATAAGCCGAACGTAAATTTAGGTGATAATATATTATTATAATATAATAGACGTTTCCATTTCTCTCCAATAAATAATCCGCTAAGGTAGTCCTTTTTATAAAATAAAATAATAGTTGGCAATCTTGTACTTAGCAATTGTATTGTGGCGTTTGAGGAATGTGCACATTCGTTCCTATTGACGAGCTAACGTCGCTTTTTAATCGAGAATTTATATAGAAATATTTTTTACATTCACCTATTATAGCAGGTGTACAAATATTCGCTGAACCTCGAAACGAAGTCGTTATTTATCGATTAATAAAAGAAAAAGTCAGAATTTCAAATATCTACAATATTTTGACAAAATTATATTGATCTCAAATTGTAGATGCAAAGAAAGCAAATGTATACTATCCTACAATTGTTAATTACACAAAATTATGGCAAGTTTAGTCTGAAACTAATATAATACGACAATGACCATTAAATGGCAATATCTTTGGAAATTAAGACTTACAGAATCTATAACAATTTTCCATGATGAAAAATTTTCGAACGGAAATTGGTCTGAATAGAAAGTTTCAGAACGGAAGTTTTGTTTAGGTTTATAAAGCAGTCATTGTCTTGTCTTAGAAATTAGTAAACACACTTAAAGAATAATTCACAAACACTTTGGTAAGTTCAATACAACTTCAACGTTCACGACAGACTACTAATCGCTGAACTTTTTCAACAATGCTTCCAATATTACAATTGCACTAAATTCTGTGGCAATGTTCTTTACAGATATATTACATTACCTACATGTGGCCTTTAAATAATTAATTATTTTTCTATATAAATAATTAATTATTTATTTATAGAATAAATACACAAGCACTAATAAATAAAGAACGAATGCCACTTTCGAAGACTAAAATTAAACATTGAGCACTAATTAATAAACTGAAAACAAAAAACAAGGAAAAAAATAATTTTCAAAATCCTCGGTGGATGATCAAACAAAAAAAGCCTTGTGATCGGCAAGTCTCTGGACTTAATTAACTATACTGAGTATGTTTAATATTATAATAATTATAATTATAAATATAATATAAATATCGGTCGTTTGGTCAATTTGCACTAACGGGCTTAAATCTTAAAACAAACACAGAAATTATCTATTCTAAAAAATATTGGTGGGATAATATTAATTTATAATTTCTGAGGAAACCAATTGTGTAACAAGTTTCAAATAGTCCAATAATTTTTCATATATTCCTCGAGGTCTTATCTTAAGAACTATATATAT
>CAKNWW010251246.1:0-10006 GCA_932074435.1 Andricus kollari | reverse complement strand
CCTGTCCCAGTAAGCATTTGCATCGAAACTTTTAAAAATTTGCCAATGTATGTACGGTGAATCATACCAACGAACTTTGAAATATTTATGTTTTCCTGTTTCGCGAATAAGGAAAAGGGTGAAAAAAGGTATGCTTGAAAAGAGAATGACAGAGTGAGAAAAGGATGAGAAAGATATAGTAGAAAAGAAGGGGCTATGAGGTTCCGATCTTCGAGAAAGTCTCCAGAGAAATAAGAGTGAACGCATCTAAGTCCTTGTACTTTTTATGCCTTTCGGTCAATGCATCACCTTCTTTAATGGACGCATGAACAACGTGCGAAAAGGTTTGAAAAATGAACTATCTATCCTGGCACCTAACCAGAAAAAGTTTCTTTGTTAAAAGGTTTCAGATATACGAGAAGTGTCAAAAATGTATCATCTTTTCGTTTTCGTTCGATTACTCCAGAACAAAAATAGATTTAGTAGGGCTTGGAAACCTAATTTGGAACAATGCTGATGTTTCTCGATAATTTATGTTATCTCTGTGAATCCCGTAAAAACTAAAAGCATTCTTAAAAGATCTGCAAATTATGATACAATTTGTTTAAATCACTAACGAACTTCTTCTCTAGAAAATGCATATAAAAATATGAAAATGCTTTTTTAGTTACTAAATTATTTTGAATACTCATAGAAGTTGAAATAAAAATCATAATTGCAGAGGCTCTAAGAGCTTTTTCAGTTTTATAAAGTTAATAAAAATGAGATTTTCTTTTGGATAATTTCACATTAAAAACCCAACAAAATTTCTAAATATATTATATATAACATATTTAACAAAAAAATATTTACGATTTTTCCAAAACTGTAATGTCGGAAACTCGATGTTAGAATCGATTTTGCTTTTATATTTATTATTTGACAGTAAAAAATAACGTTCAAATGTTAAAAATAAATTTAATTCACGACGTATGAATCGTGCAAAACCGTGATGTGCTCTCTTTAGGCAGTAATTTAATTTATTTCCTTTGCCACGATTAAAATTCACTTGAAAGCAAGCGAAATGTACAAGCAGAGAATTCCCCAATGGAATCAGCAAAACCGTGCACATAATATACGAGGTCTCGTTAGTCAAGAAATGAATTATATGAACAGTACACATTGTTTTGGTTATAATACTAAAATTTTGAGTAACCAATTATTAATTTTACGTGGCGCATAATTGAAACATGTTTCGTTCTAAATATAATTGTAATACAAAACAGTAAAGTAAATGGTACTTTGTATATTTGTCAAGTTTTACCTTGAATTAAAGTTCTTTATCAAACGTGTGAAAAGCCTGTTTTCATGCAAATGAGTGAAGAAGATCTCTTTAGAATATAGAACGAGTCATTTAAATTTAATAATTGCAAAAAGTTTACCTTTTGAAATAAATGGAACATTTTATGGGACCGCAAAAATGTCTAGTTAAAAGTTTTCGTTTTATTTTGTCCGCAAGTTATAGAATTATCAATATTCTCAACGGTCATTATATTTTTATCTATTATAATTTAACCAATTAGAAGAGTTGACAACTACAATTTCTAGATTAAAATTTCGCTTATTAAAACTTGATAATTCAACTTCGATAATTGAATCGAGAAAGTTTAATTGATTAGAGTTTAAATTTTAAACATTTTAAACTTTTCAAACGTTTGATTACAGTCAAGCTCAGAATTGTGAAGTTTTTAACTTGATTTGTAAAATCGACAAAGAAGATCTACTGACAGTTATTTATTTGTGTTTTTTTTTCTTATGCTTTAGACAAAAGTAGTAATTTTTATTCTTTTTTCATTAATTAAAAATAGTTCAGTTGATTCGTTGAATGATTCTTAAAAATTGTTCTCTTTCCGTTTTTATGGAAATTATTTGATTTCAAAAATTTAAGTGAACTGTTGAAAATGTTTGGGATTTCACCACACTTACTACACGCCATACGGGTGTGAGTAAAAATTGCAATAACGGTATTGGAAGGTAAAATATTAATACGTGTATTACAATTTCGAAGAATACGCGCGGTTTACCACTCGCGTATTGCAATTTGCCTTTACAATACCGGTATTGTAATTTTGCCTAAAACTCACTTTAGCCCATCTAGTGCGTAACACACACGACTTCGAGCTTGGCGGTCAGAGTTCGATTCTCCGCGCCTGCGAATTTCGATATTTTAAAACTTTCTTTGAAAACAATGCATTGCATGCGTGACAATATTATTATAATACATGTGTGGCAAAATTATAATTCTAGCCTTTGAAAACTACAATATCATATATTGGAACGTTACCTTACGCCTCGGAAATAAACTTCCAGTACATTGAAGGGAAACTTCTCACAGAAATTGTGTACAGGGTGGAGTTATTTATAATCATTCGTTTTGCGATTTAAACAATTTTCTAAATAATATTTAGTCAAAAGTTATGTAAGAGAATTTTTAAGAATCTTTTAATGAATAAAATAAGCCCTTATTCGTTAAAATTGCATAAAAATACAAACTTATTGTTAAATGGAAGGGAAAACATAAATATGCAAATACCCAGATATAAGAAATAACAAACCATAAACTGAATCTCTTAAACAAAAAGAAGATTCTTTATATTCATATAATTGAATTATAGAAAATCCTAATCCTATTAAAATTCTTATTAATAATCCAATCAATCTTTAAAATTTATTTATTATTTAAATTAATAATTACGACTTTGAATATTTTTTATTAATAACGATTACATTTATTTTCGTAAATCCGTTACAAATATTATCAATTGAACTTTCTTATCAATTTCGTAATTAAAAATTTAGTAATTTTGAACATGACTGTGCACCTAGAATATCCTAAAATGCTTTTAGCTCTACAATTTAAAAAACAGATATTAATAAAAAACTAATTGCAAAATTGAAAGCTTTCTTTGCGCGGACCTAAATGTTATGTTTCTAACCTGGGCAAAATTTTACTTCTAGATAATTAATCAGCGCCATTTGATGGAGCTCTCTACAAAACCAAAAAACAAAATCTGGGAGAAAGTTCATACTTTCCGAGAAATTGCTCATCAAAATTTGCCTGTCGTCATAACCATGTAAGATTCATGGAAAAATTTCATTTTTAAAAATGATGTTTTACACTCGAAATAACACAAAATATATCAGTGAAACACGAAAAACATGTTATAAAACAAATATAAGGCTCAAAAGTTAGAAGGTAATTTCCTAAAAGCGCCAATATAAAATAAATTTCGATGTTTCTTTACAATATTTTCAAGATTTTAAAACTTACAAAAAATTCTTTTTTCACAAAATCATTTGAAACTGATTGCGTAAAAACTAGTTGACGATTTTGTAACCAAAAAAATAAGTTTAGATTGCTCAAACAACTTTTGATCGAACAAGTTGTTTAAGAATGCAAGATGAGAAAAAACTAATAGCGCTATTCGATTCTGCTAATAAAATTACACAAAATATATATATTTCATCAATTTAGTATGGACACAATTAGGGCCGTAGTATTATTAACAATTATGTTTTATGCCATTTATAAATATGCATACTAATATAATAAATTCGGTGGAACATGACATTTTTCAATACACGGACTTTATGTAATTTTTTCCGCCAAATCGAGTACTGATATTAGTTTTCCGGTATTTGAAGTATTAAAAAAATTTTTTTTTATTAATAATTGTTTACACAATTTATAAATTAAATTTGTGTCACCACAATGTGCGGTGGAATTTCAGAACATTTTGAAATGCCTGTGAACTTGTACCCCCACTTTCAAAATTTTACACTTTTTTTAAACTTATGACGTTCTTTTGGATGATCTAGATTTCTCAATAACTTCTAGAAATAATTTAGGCATTTAAATGGGCAAAAACTCGAGTTTATTAAAACGGGGGGCTAAGTTCACGTCCCCACACCACTTTTAAAAAATTAAAATTTTTAAGAGTTCTGAGTAAATTAAGCATAGTCCGAAGTTCCTGATGCTTTTCAAAAATAATTCTAGGTAAAGATAATTACGAATAAATCAATAACATAAAAGTTGCAACCTTTTAAAATTTCAATAACAACAAAAAAATTTTAATACAAAAGTTCTGCTTAAAGTTCTATTCCACCAGAAGAGTTTTATTAACAATCCTCATACTACTTTTCTATCAATTAAAAAAAAAGCTACAGGATTTTGAAGAGAAATTTTTTTTTTAGAATTTAAAAGTGTTCAATATTTCAGGAGATCAGAATTCTGTTATGCGCTGTAAATTTTGGTTGCTGCAATCGGCATTCAGTAACTTTTATATTCAATTCACTAAATTTGTATTAGCATTCAAAAACGGTATGTGAAAATAACAAATAGATTCCTAAAATTCTGAAATAGAAACAGAAATATAAGTTATCGTGACGGGAAGGAGTGCGAGGTGATGCTTCTAAAACATGTAATTTAGCTTTTTGCAGTTGTCGCTTCTAAAATCTCCGTTGGTGTTTAATAATATTTAGAAACAGTTACTGCATAAAGCTATAGTAACGCGCTTCTGAAAATTCCTGAAAAAAGCAAAAAAAGTGGTGATAGAATTTTTAAATAGTTTCATTGCTTTATCTATCAAAAAATTTATGTGCGCATATCTTTGGTTCTTTTTAAATAAGAAATTTAATGTGATTTCCGGACAAAGTTCGAAAAATTTCGTTAAAAAACTGAATTTTTGTAAAAATGTTTAAAAATTTTACATTTCAATCATGGTCGCCTTTTACCGTTCACTCAAGAAATTTGGAAACCTCTAAATATTATCCGATGAATCGAAAAATTCGTGACGATTTTGATGTTTAGAACTCTTAACGTTCGTTTATCCATTTAAGTTCCGAATTCAATGGCAAATAGGAATAAATCACTAACATGAGAGTACGTTTTTCCCGAATTTCATGATAAACATTCTTTTTCATTCAGCCTACGCTCAGCAGGAATTTTCTGCACTTTCGATCGAGATTTTTTTTCTTTTTCGATGCATCAACATGCACGGGACCAGAAGTAAGATGGATGTCGGCACTGAGTTTGTTTCCAGGCAAAAGCATTGATTCCTTGGTGTGAGGAGAGTTACAGCTTTGTTTACTACGAGTGCGACGAGTTCAGCGCCGTCCAGTCTGGCCCGAGTTATCTGTGTGTCTACCTACAGTCCTAGAGTCACCTACCCTCCCTCTATCCTATTCCTGTTTTCCAACCTTTTAGCTTCTTTCCTTTCCTTTCCATCCCATCTCTACTTCTCTTTACATTTTCCTCCATTCTATGTTACAGTATTGAATAGAATCTAATCTATGTAACACGTGAAAATCACCTTCTCAGTTTTCTACTCTTCAAGCCTCAAGTTGAAGATACTTCAATTTTGACTCCTTACTCGAGAAATTTCGTTTCCAATTTCAAAGCATTAAGTTTAAAGAGAGATTTTGATATAAAAGGTGCTTTGATGTGAGATACATTACGCTGGTATAAAAGAAAATGTTAAATTCTTGTGTCTTTGATGTAAAAGATACTTTTTTATGTGAAATGTATTTCTAAAATAAAAGGTAGACTTTCTGTACAAAACTATGCTACACAAATGAAAAATTCTCTTATAAATAAAACATAGAATATCCTTGTAGTTGCATAAAGAGGAACGGTGCAATATATGCATTTTTATTTATATTATATGCTCTCTAAATCTGAATTAGTAGAAAAGTACTAATTGCTAGTAGTTTTCTACTAATTCAAATAGTGCCGATTCGTTTACTTGTAATCAGTAAAAATCTACTATTTCAATGAGTAAGAATAACTGACTAATTGCATTAGTAACCATATCTACTAAATACATTAATCTATGAATCTAAATAATAATTCAAAGAAATTTCCATTTTATATTCTTATGCTTAAAACTCAGTGCACATTTAGGTTAAATTAATGTGGGTCCTGTATTAAATTCAATTTGAACCGTTTCAAATTCCTAAAGTTCATAGTAAAAATATTCCATTTAAACAAGATAGGTGAATTTTTAACCAAATAGTTGAATTTGGAACTAAAAATTATCAGTTTTTAGCCAAAACTGCAATAATTAAATTTTCAGTTAATAAATTAATTTTCAAGAAAAAAACAACAAATTTTAAACTGAAATGATGAATCTTTAACTGAAATAGATGAATTCTGATCCAAAAGGATGCATTTTTAACAAAAGAATAACTTTCAACGAAGTAGTACTTATCTTCAATCTAAAAGATGAAATTTCAACTAAATTGATGAATACTTAACTGGAATACTTAAATTGTCAACTAAAAAGATAAAATTTCAAACCAGAAGGTTATTTTTGAAACATGAAGAATAATTTTCTACAAAAAATACATTTTTTGAAGAAAAGAGATGAATTTTTAACTAAAAAAGACAAACTTTCAACAAAATAGTTTAATTTTCAGTTAAAAAAATTAATTTTCAACCAAAAAATTTCCTACAAACAAAGACAAACAACTTTTCAGCCAAAGTGATACATTTTTTAATGTAATGATGAGTTTTTTACTGAAATAGATGAATCTTTAACTGGGGTAGATAAATTTTAAGTCAAATAGACGAATTTTTAACTAAAGAGTTTATCTTTCAACCAAGTAGTTGTATTTTCAACCAAAAAGTTAAATTTTCAACTAAAATTGTACTTTTTTAACTGGAATACTTGCATTTTCAACCAAAATGATGAATTTCCAAACAAGAAAATTAATTTTTATACAAAAAGATTAATGCTCTACCAAAAAAGACGATTTTTCAACGGAATACATGAATTTTTAACGAAATATTTGATTTTTTATTAAAAAAAATCAGTTTTCAACATAAAAATTCAATTTTTCAGTTTCAATTTTCGGATAAAAAAATTAATTTTCAACCAAGCTTATAAATTTTTAACTAAAATGATGAATCATTGACTGGAATAGTTTAATTTTCACCTAAAAATGGTAATTTTTCAACCTGAAATTGGATGCTTCAATTTAAAAATGTTTGTTATGTTCAACTAAAGAGATGAATTTTTACTACAATGTTAGAATATTTAATAGGAATAATTACATTTTCAGTTTAAAAAAAAATTAATTTTTTGATAAAGAAAAAACGTATTTTCAACAAAATAGCTCACTTTTTTTCCAAAGAGATCAATTTTTAATTGAAATGATGAATCTGGAACCAACAAAAATTAATGTTTAATAAAAGAATCTAGCTTTCTGATTGGAAAAATAAATTTGTATTCCAAAAAAAGATGAATTCTAAACGAAAAATCAAGTAGTTGTTATCCCAACCAAAAAAATTAATTTTAAATCAGAAGCAGTTGAATTTAACGAAAGAAAAAAAAATACTTTTCGACATGAGTTGAATTTTCAACTTAAAAAGAGTTTTCAGTCGTCAAGGAAGAGAAACAATGGCAAACAAGCTGTTGAATTTTCAACTGAAAATGGTCAATTATCAAACATAATAGTTCAATTTTCACTTTAAAAAATTAAATAAATTAAATTAAAATTCTCGCGCTTCAAATTATGTAGATACTTTTATTTTAACTTATCCGAAGTTTACCAATACGGTGGTTCAAAAAAGGCTTTTTTGAAAACAAAATATTTTATAATTCTGTTTAGAATTTGGGCTAAATAATCATTTTTGTCGCTTAGGAAAACTGGATCTGATGATTATAAGTGCTGCCTCAAAAGTGATAAGTTTGAAACACGAAAAAAGACATAAAAATCATCGACACAATGATTTTATGACAAACCAATTTTTTTTACTCTGAACAAATGAATGAAATTCTAATAAAAATATCATTTTATTTTCTATCAAAGATTTTATACAATAATAATAATTTTAATAATTTAATTTCTGAGGACGCTGTTATTATACCTGATTTCACGAGTTCACATTTTGGCACTGAAAAAATAGATGGTGTAATGCAGCACAGCGGATCCTAATACCGTTTTAGTTTAAAATATTGCATCGTTCATACACAATTATTATTAATATAGTTATATAAACTTAGAACATAAATTATGAAAACATTATCGTTTCTCAATTAATAAGATTTCTACTAATTCGGATTTAGAGAGTATATATATATATATATATATTAATAATTCACCTTCAACTCAGTGGAGTCATACGGTAAATCACCCCACTGAATTTCGGATGATCTAGAAATTAACTTAATTAATTCCAAGTATATGTAAGGTAATTCGTCTGAATTCAAGACTGATAATTCATCGTACGCCAAAGGAAACTAAATCGATTTATTCGAGGAAAGTTCAATTTGAAAGATGAATTAACTTAAGAGAACTCAAAGTCAATTCTAAATGAATTTTCAATGAATTCGTGGTATATTCAAGATAAAATCAGCTGAATTAAAGGGTACTTTTGAAGTGGGCGCAAGGAGAATTAAACATGACCCAATCTATGCAAATTCAAAATGAATTCCAAATGAGTTAAAGGTGGATTCTTAATAAATGACAAGCGACTACAAGATGGGTATATTTTTTAAATTATAAATTCTTGAAAAATGAAATGCGTATTGAACCTGTGACTTCTCTTTTCAAAAGTGTCTAAGAAAGAAATAAAAATATATTTCTATCATAAAATGATGACTCGTACGTACTATAATACCTGAGTAGTATCTGTTTTATTGACAAGAATTATCTCTGGAGCATCCTCGACGTAAACTATGAAGCAGCACAAGCTTGTACAAATACACAGGCAGACAAGTGGAGGAGCCAAGCCAAGCCGAGCCAAGCCAAGCCAGTGCCAACAGGCAAGCTCCTCATATGGGAAGTTGGAGCACATTCCGGCTAAACGTATTACAACCACTTAGCCCGCAAGCTGTCGAGTCCTCTAGCCTAGACGTCCTCTTAATTGGCATACGATGCTTAGGTTCCTTCTAAGCGTTCATACTACTAGGATACACTCAGTATTGGTGTGCTAACGCTAAAAGCACCTCCAAACTTAGTCCCGCCGCTAGAATCGACCCGACCACCAAAACTCGTTCGACCGTATGATCGAACTGAACTTAACGTAGTTTCACTTTTCGGCTAGGGTTCAAGTTGATACTTTGTCCTGACTCCACGATCCACATTCAATGTCACTCCGACGGACAACTTTAGGCGAGTGACCGATCGCCAAAACTGAGGTTTGAGCGAATAACTGCGTATAACAGGATAATTAATTATTTAAACTGAAAGGGGTATCTATTAAAATAAAAGTACCCATTTTGGTTGACGTCAGTCACCAGCGTGACCTTGAGGTTACGTTATCAAGGTATTAACCGGACGTCTGTGAGCCACAGCGTTCGGACTGCCTTTTATATCACTGACAAATTTGTTCTGTCTTATGAACCATAAGTGATTGTTAAGGATACTTTACGAAACATTTTTAAAGCTTCTTGATATGCATGTGACCAAATTTGTGGACTCTGTATCGGAAAAGGTCATTTTTTCGAATTCCGAGGCAAATTAAACTCTAAACGTTCATAGTGACTTTCTAAGCAGAAATTGAAAATATATTTCTAAATATATGTCGTAGACTATTCTTTTCCGCCTTGAATGACCCCCCTAGTAAAAGTCATTTAAGTGAAATCCATAATCTCGAGAGCTGTTTTTTTAAACCGATGGGCGACGTGCCACAGTAGGGCATGAAAGTACCTGGGTAACAAATCAATTTTTAACCTGCACTTTTCATCGTTTTGAACGTTTTTTTTACTATAGACTAAATCTCATTAAATTTAAAAGCAATTTTTGTGCGTAGAAGAAACATTTAAAAATGTATAATGTTATAAATAAATTAGTTTTAAAACGTTATTCTTCCGGGATTCGCAATGATTCCCTCCTTGAAATCAATAGGTTTGGTATAAGACGTGAACAAATTAAAGTTTGATAACGATTAGTTGAAAATAGAAGCTATTTGGTCATTGTTTGAGCAATTTTTATACACAAATGCACATTCACACAACTACTGAATAAATAGACTCCATTTATT
>CAKNWW010251119.1:0-13323 GCA_932074435.1 Andricus kollari | reverse complement strand
AAACTTACAAAACATTAAATTATTATTTAGGTTAGGCATTATTTAACAATAAATAAGGTGTCTAAAAAAGCATGTCCACTGCGAGCATGATATTTTCAGTCAGCATAATGTAAAACAAATAAATCAGTAGATTTCTTTATTAGTATGACCATAGCTCTGGAGTAACAAAGCGAATTTTTTGTATTAGTAATTGTTTAAAAAATATTTTGAGAAATCGTGCGCGCAAAGCGCAAAACCGTTGTTTCGAGAAAAACGCGTTCAAAGTTTTCGTAACATGAAAATTGTAAGAAAAAGTTACTTACACTTAATCAGCGATCCCTGCTCCGTATAAATTCTTAGAAGTGCAATATCTCCTCCACATATACACATTTAAAAAGAAGCAGCAGCTGCTAGTGGGAACAACAATGACAACACCAAACGTAGTTGTAGTAAGTGCGGTTTAAAACAATCGAACGCACAGTGCTCCCGATGGGCAGCCAATCAAGACGAGGTCAATGCGATTTACCGGCAGAATCTCGTTACTTTCAAGTGCACGGATCCACTCAGGGACGACCTACTGGAGTGCTATGGTACCAGTATGACCCCTGAACGAAAAGGTTACATGGCACGACTGCATACTCTGTGGTGCGAGAAACACCCAGAGCTCTCGCATTTTTCGCATCAACGTCTGCAAACCCGTGCCGAGGAACTCCGAAAAAGGGGTTATATAAGCGCAACGCCTACTCAACCGCAGCCAGAAGAAGCCGGCAACAGAGAAAGAGAGGAGACACTGAGACCAACCGCGAGCAGACTTTTAATAGAGGAAGACCGACGCTTCAGGGCCAGGAGAAAAATCAACATTCAGGTTTCTCTTAAGCCCAAAGATCTGGCTGAACTGGATGACGAGCTTCGTGGAAATTTTTCCGAAAAACCTGACCTCTGGCCTATTAATTGTAGTGTGTATAATGCAGCGAGAGCTTTGGCAGATGCAAACCGTAAAACAAAACCAACGGATGATCATAAAACCAAAAGACGAATGCATCAACTCAGCACAAAGATAGGTTGGGCCAGACAGTACGCGTCCCGCATTCAGTGTGTGATTGACTATATAACATCTGCCAGGACTTTTACTGCCAAGGTTCGACAGTTCGCGCGCGAGCTGCAGATCTGTCATCACACACTTAATAAATCAAAGCTACTGACCATCAGGCAGCATATTGTTGACAGAATACGAGTACTATCTAACGCTACGAGAAGTCTAGAGCGAATAGAGAGGTGGGTCAGAGAAAATCAACAGTTTTTGTCTGACCCATCTCGACTCTTCCAAGACCCTCCAGTTACTGTCGACCACCCGCCCTCATCAGAGGAGGTCGAGGCATTTTGGAGAGAAGTCTACGAAGTCCAGCATCCACTGAAAGAACACTCGAAAAATATAAATAGCTTTAAGGAGCTGTGCAGTGCCCTCATAATACCTGAGGATGAATGCCCACCTATCACTACCGGGGAGGTGAAAAACATATTAAGAGGCATGAAGAACTATTCCGCTCCGGGACCAGATGGTATCAAGACCTTCTGGTGGAAGAAGTTTTCTTCAACCCACCAGCATTTGGCCCGCATTTACACCTCATATCTAAAGTCGGAAGAGCCTATTCCGGAGTGGATGGTAGAAGGGCGCACAGTGGTCCTGCCGAAGACGGGCAACTTAGCTGAACCTAAAAATTACAGGCCAATAACTTGTCTGAACAGACTGTATAAGATCTTCACAGGTATCCTAAATGATAGGCTTTTTTGGACAATTGGACCTGTGTGGCGAGAAATGTACGAACAACGTAGCTCAAAGAAAGGCGTAGCGTAGTCTGTAAAGACGCAGTATTTTATCAGCGTTACCTATCGATGGCCTGGATTGATTACCGGAAAGCTTTTGATTTAACCTCCCATAGACTCATCATCTGTCTGTTAAAAAGCTTAAAGGTTCATCCACACATCGTGAGGTGCATAGAGAGATTAATGCCGCTTTGCAAAACCAGATTTACTATCTCGTCTGGAAAACATCGTGTGATCACTAACAGTGTCACCTTTCAGAAATGTGTGTTTCAGGGTGACACCATGATTCATCTGCTCTTCTGCCTCACATTATTGCCACTATCTCTCGCACTTCGCCATTCCGAAGGGTACCTCTGCGGCAAACCTGGAAATCGAAAGCATAATGTCACTCATGTATTTTACATGGATGATCTAAGATCTATGCTAAAAATCAAGGGAAACTACATCAAGCTCGAGACATTGTGAAAGCGTACACTCAAGAAATTGGAATGAAGTTCGGGTTAGAAAAATGCGCCAAGGTTTATTTGAAGAAATTAATACTTAATGGAATCCCGGAAGACCCTGAGCTCGTCGACAGAAGCGCTATATGACACCTTGGTGCTGGAGAGACCTATACATACCTGGGCGTGCCACAGGGCCGCATTCAGGACGTGACATCTTTGAAGGATACTCTTCGATGCAGATACAAACATCCTATTCGACAGATTTGGTCTTCCGAACTGTCGGCGAGGAACAAAGTATCTGCGACGAACATGCTTGCCGTCTTGGTAGTACACTATTCATTTGGAGTGGTTCTATGGACGAAGGACGAGCTCAGATCCCTCGATGTCGGGTCCCGAAAGGTTATGCAAATGAACAAAAGCATGCACCTTAAATCTTCTGTTCCGCGACTTTACATCTCACGCCGTCCAGGTGGTCGCTGAATACTAAATCTTGAATGTCTTCACAACAGGATTATTTTGGGTACAACATATATAGTCGCAAATGGACAAGACCCTTTTCTTAAAATGGTCAGGAAGCACGAAGAAGTGGGTAAAGGGGCGTTTCTCTACAAAGTAGCAGAAGAGGCTGCTAAAACACTTGGCCTTGACTTCAATATCAGGGATGAGCACAGTGTATCAAATCTTATCCATCTCGAGTACTCACTCCTGAAGGCCCGGATTAAGAAAGCACAGGAGAAAAACTTCCGCGAACAGCTCCTCGAGAAAAAGATGTACAGCATCTTCCACAGAAATGTGGAGGATCTGTCGATGTCGTATGAGCTACCGTTTGCTTTCCTTAAATCACCCGGATTAAAGTCGGGCACGGAGGGTTTTATTTTGGCATGCCAAGATGGTGTCATTTCCACTCTAGCATACCGTCGACACATTTTGAGCCAGGATATTCTCGATGATAGCTGCAGAGCGTGTCATGCACAGCCCGATTATCTAGGACACATACTATCTGGTTGTCCAACTCATGCGGGACCGACCTACATCCAAAGGCACAATGCGGCACTAAGAGTGCTTTATTGCCACCTCTGACACTCTTACGGCATCAGCCCAAATACCGCTCCGCTAAACGCTCCTAGGGAAATAGAGTCAATTGTCGAGAATGAGAAGTGCCGGATATACTGGAACTTCATATTCTTGATAATTGTTTCTGTTGCGCACTCGAGACCTGACATAGTTCTTCTCGACTTCGAGAATCGAACCATGTTCGTTATCGAATTTTCGGCACCAGCTGACAAAATCATCATAGCCAAGGAGAATGAAAAGAAAGAGAGGTATAAAGAACTTATAAGGGAGTTGCGACGGCTATACCCGGAATATTCCGTTGAGCTTATCGTCTTGATCATCGGCGCTCTTGGAGGTGCCAAGGTTTCACTGGTTAATAGCCTGAAAAGCATCCCTGCGTGTCAAGGAAACGCTAAGAAACTTGCCGGAAAAATGCAGATGGCGGTCGTCCTTGGGTCGCTCCGTGTCTTCAGGGTGCACGAGACTTTTGCCGGATCATCGTATTGAATTCGTCGCAGACTGTAACCACCTATCTCATGGTCGTGAGACGTGGTTGCAGCTGAAATTTTACCGCGATTTCGCTGGGAGCGGGTGCAATTTTTCAGATTAGTACCTGCTCCCAGCGAAATATATTTCGGAATATATAACCTGTCGAAAAATGCAAAAAATATAAATTTTTCAAAAGTGAGATAGTAGAATGACCCCTTAAGTTTTGCGTTCGCCAAAGTTCTCGCTGCATCATACACACCACGAAACCCGTTATCCAGTTGGGCCAGATCTTTGGGCTTGCGATAAACCTAGATGGTGAAGTTTCTCCTGGTCCTAAAGAACCGCTGTTCTCCTGCTGTATACATACCCGCGGTTGATCTCAATGTTCTCGGCACGGTTCTCGGCACGGTTTAGTAACAGTTATTGCGAAAAGTGCGAGAGCTCTGAGTGCTTCTCGGATCAAAGAGCATTCAGCCGCGGCATGTGCCCCTTTCGCTCAGAGACCATACTGGTATCGTAGCACTCTAGCAGGTCGTCCCTCAGTCGATCCGTCCACTCAAAACTATTGAGATGCTGCCGATTCATCGTACTGACTCCATCTTAATTAGCTCGCCCAAATCTAAGATAGTCGGCATTGTTGTCCGTCCCATTTTCGGGAGCCCGGTGCGTTCTTTCGTTTTGAACCTTATTTACAACCAGGTTTGGTGTGATCACTGTTGTTCCTACAAGCAGCTAAGAAAAAGGATCGTCCGCCTTCGCCGAGACCTGCATGTATGATATACTAAATACTAAATACTAAATGCATCTGAAATAAATTGCTAGAATATTTTGAGGAAGATGGCTTAAGAATATTAAATGGAAGAATTAAAAGTGTGGTTGTAGAAGTTTATTGATTGTGTATGATAAATGAAAGAGAACATATTATTATGTTTTTTAATAGATACTTATCTCTCCATTGCGTATTAATTAATTGTTGTCCCTTTAAACATGAACATAAATACATACTTGAATACAACAAATATGACGGAATTTCCATATACAAATAATTTAAAGGAACGATGGAGATAGCGACTATAGCTATACAAACTGAAACATTTTCGGCAATAGTCACTCGTTACAGTCTTATCGTGATTGCTTCAGAAGTTGATTACTTTATTTAAAAAAAAATGAGGACACTGATTAGTATCCTGTTCTTTAACTTATCGATTCTTCCTAGTCCTATTGGTAAATATAATAATATGGATACTTTAATTTCCTCTTTTAGTTGCAGCATGTTTATTTTTTATAAAGAATTATTCAACTAACAATAGCCCTTTTTAAATACTAAGTTTCTTGGGAACAGGAATGTTACACAAATTTTACTTGAACGAAAATAAAGTTACAAAAGCTATTCTTCATAATTTGTATTTGCAATTAAGCATGATTTTCATTTATTCGAGTTGTGATTTGGCCTAATTATTTAGCGTCGTTTCTTTTTATTTGAATCGGGACTTGTTACAAGTTTCGTTTTTCGAATATATTGGACAGAACGTATATATTAAATAGAAGTATATTATTAAAAATGGAATCGTGGCAAATCAAATACTTTAATTGAATAACATGATTGTGCAACATTTTTATTTCGATTGAAACTTTAAGATAGCAATATTGGGAATCTTATAAATAGGGTACATCACCTCCATCAACAAAACGTATTTGCGAGTATACGTCATGACTTTAAAGTGGCAAAATAAGAATTATTTACACACTCAATCTATTCTACCTTACATTATAAATTCTTTCCCTAAGGTTGGCTTTACAGAGTAAATGTACTAATATGTAAATGATGGTTGTGTAAACGTCCACGAGTTGCAATGCTTATGAGAAGCCCCCGCCCGCACAAGATTCTGTTACCTCTTTCATCCAAATTTCTCAATATAGATATATTATGTATCGAAAAAGTTAATTTAATATTAAATAATCAGACATAATTAATACGTAATTATCAATGGCTAGTAATAGCCACGTTAAAGTACTGTTTTATGTAACAAGTAAGAATATAAAATTAAAACTGATACAAAAAATTTCTATAGAATACAAGAACTCTTTTTTAACCATTTCGGGAAGGAGGATTTCTCCCGGGTATTGAATATCATAGTGCTATTTTCATATTGGATTCGCCTTTCTGAAAATCGTAATTAGAGTAACATGCCATCATTTAATATCTTGAAAAATGTTTAATTGTAGACTATAAAACATATTATTCAACACATTTAGTAATCACGCAAAATATTTTTAAACTCTATGAAAATAATATCAAGATTTGCGGAATCTTTCGCCAATCAGTTTTCTCCGTGTAGATTCTCAAAATGAGACTGCAAAGCATATTTTTATTTCAACTCGAAACTTCACAAATTTTTGCGTACTTTTGAGGATAATGGCTTTTCTGTGCATGAAATAATAACGTTGAAAAATGATATACTCTGTTTATTATTGCAGAGTTGAGTACACCGTTCGAATTTTTTCCTATTCGCAACCCTGCTCCTAGTGTTCCTCGCGACGAGCCTTCTTCTTCTGAAAGAAATCATTCTCCTGAGAAGTCTCTTCCTTGTGCTAAACCTCTTCTTCGTCAAAGGTCCAGGTCTCCTCAATCTCGGCTTCCTCATCCTTCCAAGTCCATAGCTACAACTATGAGGCTTCCTTCTCCTGATGGACACGGATGTGGAATCGAACAACTTCCATTTATTCGGCTTACTTCCTTTATTAATCCTCACCGGATATACGAACTTCGAAGAATCACTTTTCCTTCCATTAAGACGCTTACGACGAGAATAGGAAATAAGAGCTATGGTCCTTTGCCAACCCAAGAACAAATTGTATTATCGACATCCAATGGTCACGTATTTGCAATATTAAAGAGTTTCAATCTTCTTGCTGGAATTTATAAATATGATGGTCACAACAGAAGACGGGTGAAAATAAACATGAAAAGCGGCAAGATTACACAATTGACTGGCGTGGAAGTCTGTGAGACTCCAGTAGGTCCCAACTTTCCAATCATGATGAATTACAAAGTAGAGCATGTTATAACATTGTCACTTTAACCGAGGATCTATATTCTGCTTTACTAAATATTATTTGGAGTTTATTTAATAAAATTCACTCATTTTTAAAATAAAATGTTGATTATAACAAATTTGTTTTTTAATTTCCAGTAATAGTAATTTTGCATTTCATACTTATTTTATAATATCGATTATCCCTGTTAATTTTATTCAATTTGCGTGTATGGTGTCCTATTCAGCAAATTGTAACCAAAGTACAAATTCGATCGTTTACTGGTAGGACATTAAATCTATTCCTAATTATTCTTTTGTTAAATTTGATTAATAAAGAAAATCTGGCATTCAGAATTGCTTTTTTCCAATATTACGTATATAGTTTGACCCTTCAGAATCCTTAGTTTTTGGAAGAAGCAGTAATTCTCAAGCAAGAATTTTTGTTAGATGTATTTGTCTCAATAGTAGTGTATGCATGCCCGCGGTTGATCTCAATGTCGCTTCTCTTTCTCTGCTACTGGCTTCTTCTAGCTGCAATAGAGTAGACTCAAGCACTCCATTACACCGATGTGCTTATATTTTTCATCACAACAAAATTTTTTCCACAAAGCCGAATGAGTTATATTAGGTGTTACGTGGGGGCGGTTGAAAACACGCCAGCATGCCTAATTCAAAAATTAAAGTTTAAATTGTAAGACCTTGAAGAACTTCAAATGCGATGATTTGCGCCACCAAGCAAAAATTTTGCGTCACAACAATGAATGAGTTATCAGCTATTCAAATGAGGAGGTGGCCAAACAATCGTTTATTCATCAAATTTTCTGCACCCCGCCTGAAAAAACCTCAAGAGCGCTCATATGCGACAGGAAATTCTTTTGTGTATCTAAAAATTGTTCGCTCATGAAAGATTTATAGTTGGTAAAAGCGAACTGTGTAGGCTGGTAAAGAAATATTCTACTCTAAATACGGAAGTAACCACCGTGAGGAGTGACTTTTCCACTCTCCAAAATGGCCAGTCAAAGACGAACTTTACTGCGAATTATTTCCTAAAAAGTTAAATTATTGTATATAACTTCCAGATGGTACGCTTAGCCACCAACAACATTTCAGTATATTTCATCTTTCTGTTTTTCTTATAATAATACGAAAAAGTGGCTGCTGAAATCATAATTTAGAAGTTTACCTTGACTTTTATGAAAACGGCTAGTTTCAGCGAACAATAGTTAAAAAGAAAATTGTTCGGCATTTTATTCTTCACAAATGAGGTCCCTTCAATTTTTTTGTATGGTTCATCATTTATCTAAAAAAGGTGGTAAAAGAACGACTTTTAACAAAACTATCACTGCCTCATTTATCAATCATTTTTAATGCCAGTAAACCTAAATTGTTCCTATAAGAATTTCTTCAGGTTACCTACCACCTGATATCGTCCAACTTCAACTCTAAATTTGGTACACTTAATTTGGCGCCTAAGGGTAGGGACCTCGTGAAACGCTTGCTTCACATGTGCACAAGATAATTACAAAGACTCAATAATTTCCCATAATTTTTTATCATTGAAAAAGTTGCTTTAATTAAACCATGTCAAATATCTCAAAAAAACTCCGACCTCTTTCGCTTGCTCCTAGCTAATAATGACGGTCCGCTACTACCTCGATTTTTTGCCTCCGATGAGGGAAAAAAAGTCAGCCACATACTCCTTTCAATTTTGTTTACCTAGTTCGGCTTGAGCTTTCCATTTCCAAGCCTACAAATTTGTTGTACAGCCGGGTACAAAAATAGTCTAGGAAAGTTTTCATTTTCAAGAAATATTTGTTTAAATATGTTGTGTTGATTTTTTCTTCAGTTTTAATGGGTCTGTTTTTTTTTAATTATCTTTTTTAACAAAGAGAATTAATAGGAGAAATACATTGCTAATTTTTAACAGTATAAGCGATTTTCTCGTTTACAATTGTGACTGAAATTCACTGAAATTTTATATGACATTGAATAGACCTTACGCAAGATCTGCGCAAACATCAGGATTCATATGAATTAATATTTCCTATAAAAATAGCCTCAA
The DNA here is from genome assembly GCA_932074435.1 of Andricus kollari. Taxonomy (NCBI): domain Eukaryota; kingdom Metazoa; phylum Arthropoda; class Insecta; order Hymenoptera; family Cynipidae; genus Andricus; species Andricus kollari. The sequence continues at coordinate 4,435 of CAKNWW010251119.1, read as the reverse complement.
AGTCAGAAATACTAAGAAATAGATCTTATTGCACCACTTTTTAACTGTTGAAGCGATTTCCTTGTTTACAATCTTTAATGAGATATACTAATTCAGTTGTAGCTTCACTGTGCAGGTGGCCAGCTTGTGCCCACTCATACCACATTTGTAGCATAAAGCACTTAAAACAGCGAAAACCTAGGGTCCCCGACGTTTCCTTCAAGGTCACGTCTCGAAGCTTCTTTCGCGATTACCTTGATCGTGATGCAGTCAAGGTCGATAAATTCTAGAGTTATTCTGAGTATCAGGCTCCTGACTGCTCCAATCTCTCTTAATGACGTCCTTACGGTAAATGCAGAGAGCACGTCTGCGTACGTCTTTCCCGCTGCAGGCTTTATTGGCACAGCATGGAGCCGCTCCCTTTTGCTTCATCTGCCATAGAGCTACTGCACATGTTCATGTTGCTGCATCCGGAAGCCTTACTAATAAAGTTCATAATGTAGTCTTTGATTTTCCTTTTCGACAAAAAGTCCGCCTGTATCGTGAAGGAATTAGAAAAAATTCTTCTTTAGGAATAAAGGACGCTTTTAAAGAAAATTTAGCGTCATTTAAAACATTTGCTTTCCAATGGGGTGGGAAACTTCTCCTTGATCCAAATAACAAATGCCAAAGTGTCAATGGCCTGCCTGCGCTTCTGTCAGGTGTCACTCACTCACTCTTTTTGTTGCACTCAAATGCGCAGACAGAAAGAGACAGAGTATTGCGAATTACGCCGAGAGCAGATAAATTCACGTCCATGTAGATACAGTGTTAGTAAAACACTCAATGCGAGACGCGTACTGCCTTGCTCAGCCTATCTTTGGGCTAAGTTGATGCATGCGCCTTTTGGTCTTATGATCAGCTATTGATTTTGTTTTATGGTTTGTATCAACCAAGGTTTTCGCTGCATCATACACACCACAATTGATGGTTTAAAGATCGGATTCTTTAGAAAAATCTCCACGAAGCGCGTTATCTAGTCGAGCCAGATCCTTAGGCTTGATAGAAACCTAGATGTTGATGTATCTCCTGGTCCTAAAGTACCGTTCTTCTTCTACTGGATGCATGCCCGCGGTTGATCTCAGTTGCTACATGGCCGCGCCAAGTAGCCTTTTCGCTCAGGGACTGTACTGGTATCGTAGCACTCTAGCAGGTCGTTCCTCAGTTGATCCGTCAATTCAAAACTATAGAAATGATGCCAGTTCATTGTTGGTTTTTTTATTTATTTATTGCTTCATTGTTCAAAATTGTCGGCATGATTGGCTGTACCATTTCGGGAGACCTGCGTGGTCGATTTTTTTTCCACCGCATTTACAACTAGGTTTGGGGTTATCATTGTTGTTCTCACGAGCAGGAACCAGAACCGTAGCGTCAAAGGTGCAGTGAACGGTAACTCACGCGCGTATATTATGTAATATTAGGAAATGGTTCACACGGCACTCACTGTTTACTTTCGAAGAGCATCAATTAGAGCCAAGGCTAGAACCTAGACCGGGCTAAAATTGAAGTCCGACTGTATATGCCCTCGCGCTCGAATGCTCTTGAGGGAATGTAACATTTTTTTTTATCTATATACCAAAACATATTAGGCTTGTAGTTATTATTGAGATGAAGCCCACTTTTGTAAATAAGAGGTTAAGTGATGATTGAATGATGTTAAATTGTAGAAAAGTGGGTGATTTGAATATATAAGAGTGAATTTCGATTTTCAAGTTAACAAGTAATGTTAAGTTTTGAATATTCCAAATTTAAGTCAAATAAATTGCATTGGCTTCGCCAATTCCACTACTTAGTTAAAAATTGAATTACTTCGGTTAACATTTTTTTTTTATAATAAATTTGGTTAAAGGATATTATGTGTATGATAATATTATCTTGGAGATGAAAATAATATAGAAAAACAATTTTCTATGCTCAAACATATGAAAGAAGTGAATTTGCATACATCAATTGTTATAGCAATAACAATTGTGAATAAATGATAATCTCTTGTGTCACAACATTATTCTTGATATAAAAAGAAACGAACCCGCAGAAATGAATCATTTTCTGTTTTTTTTTTTGGAAATTATTCCGTAGAAAATGAAAGGTTTCTATCTTCAGAAATGGGCTATAAGTGAATTTGTTTCTCACAATTATTTATAATAATAACAACTAATCTTGTGAAGTTCTTGTTAATGATTAGTGACTACATTTCCGTAATGCATTTATGAAATCAATATAAGTAATGCATTCAAATACCGAAAATGCAGCAATATTTCAGTTTGAAATATTTTTTTGTAATTCAAGAGCAATACAAATTATTTTCATGCCAGAAGTCAGTGTATATGGAAATTAGGTCAGATGAACCGGGAGACACTGAAGTGAGGGAAGTTTGACAGGGAGACATTGAATAGGGCAAGCTGAACGGAGACATGTGAATAAGGAAATGCTTTACAAGGAGATATGAAAATTATGAAAGATGGACAGACATACATGGAAATGGTCAAAGCTGAACAAGTTACGTGAACATGAAAATAAGACAAACTGGATGGGCAGGCATAGAAAACAGGAAAGCTTGATGCGATGGAATTTCAAGAGGATAAAACACTAAATGCAGAAAAAATAAATTGATAAAATTCTGTGAGAAAGAGAACTTAAAAATATTAAATGGAAGAATCTAAATTGCGATGGTAGAAGCTTAATGATTGTATATGATAAACGAAAGATAACCCAAATACATAAATAAATAAAACAAATATGACATAATTTACATATGTATGCCAATAATTTAACAGAACGATTGAGAAAGCGACTATAGTTATACAAACTAACACATTTTTGACAATAGCCACTCGTTACAGTCTTATCGTGATTGATTCACAAGTTGATTACTTTATTTAAAAAAAATGAAGACACTGATATGTATTCTGTGCTTCAACTTATCGATTCTGCCTAATCCTATTGGTAAGTATAATAATATAGAAACTTTAATTTCCCCTTTTAGCTGCAGCATGTTTATTTTTTCAATACTTAGTTTCAAAACCCTTTTCCAATACTTAGTTTCTTGGGAACATGAATATTACCCAAATTTCACTTGACCGGAAATAAAGTTATAAAAGCTATTCTTCATCATTTGTTTTTGCAATTGAGCATAATTTTCATTTATTCGAGTTGCTGTTTGGCATCATTATTTCACCTCATTTCTGTTCATTTGAATTTGAACTTGCTACAAGTTTCGTTTTTCGAATATATCGGACAAAAATGGTATAAAATCTCTCGCTCAATTTAAATTAGTGAAATGTCACTAATTGTATTAGAGATATTAAATAGAAGTATGTTATATGAAATGAAAGTATATAATAGAGAATGAAATCGTGGCAAATCAAATAGTTTAATCAAAGAACGCGTTTGTGTAACATTTTTATTTCGAGTGAAACTTTAAGCAAGCTGTATTGTGAAACTGGTAAACAGGGCACATCACCTCCACCAACAAAACGTATTTGCGAGTATACGTCATCACTGTAAAGTTGTAAAATAGAAATTATCTACACACACAATCTATTTTACCTCACGTTATCAATTCCTTTTCCAGATTCAATGTACTAACACATAAATTGTGTTTGTGTAAACGTCCATGAGTTTGAATCTCCGCCACACGGGGAAAATTGATTGCGGAAAGGTTCCTTAAAAACTTGTGCAAATCTAAAACTGAGAGCCGCGTAGGGAAATATTTAAAGATTAACACTCTAACCACCGTATTACAAAACTGCTTATTTGACTCAAATTTTTGTTGACTTTCAATAGTTAATAGGAGACTTTAAAACGTGGTATTCAATATATTGAATAAAGACGCAGAATAGTCCTAATCTCTATCAAATTTTGCGGAATCTTTCGCCAATCAATTTTGTCCCTGTGGGTCCTCAACATGAAACTGCGAGGCATTTTTATTTTTAATCAAAGCTTCACAGCTATCAGCGTACTTATGAGGATCGTCCCTTTTGCTGTGCATGAAATAATAACGTGAAAAAATGCAATCCTCTGTTTCTTGTTGCAGAGTTGAGTACACCGTTCGAATTTTTTCCTATTCGCGACCCTGCTCCTAGTGATCCTCGTGGCGGGCCTTCTTCTTCTTCAGAAAGAAATCATTTTCCTGAGAAGTCTCTTTCTCCTGCTGAATTTCTTCTTCGTAAAAGGCCCAGGTCTCCTCCTGTCAGGCTACCTCCTTCCAGGCCCATAGCTCCAGCGGTAAGGCTTCCTTCTCCAGATGGAAATGGATGTGAAATTGAACAGCTGCCATTTATTCGTCTTACCTCCCTTAAGAATCCGCACCGGATATACGAACTCCGAAGATACACTTTTCCTGCCATTACAACGCTTAAAACGAGAATAGGAAAGAAGAGCTATGATCCTTTGCCAACCCAAGAACAAATTGTAC
>CAKNWW010251062.1:0-10624 GCA_932074435.1 Andricus kollari | reverse complement strand
CGTGGTCACTCATGCATGACCACACAGTAGCATAGCGATAAAGTGCAATACCCTAACGGCCTAGCTGGATATCTGCGCCATGTTGCCCTGACTGTTTACGTTCGGAGACGCTTAATTTAAGTCGAAGGTCAGAAACAAAACGGTGCATAAATTGAAATTCGACTGTAATCGTAAAAGATTAAAAACTACCGTGTGAACAACGCGAAGGCTAAACATTTTATTTGATAAATAAATTCACCCTCAAATTAGCCTGAACTCTCGCCTTAGGCATTAACGTAATTTTTAAGTATTTTTTGTGAATCTTATGAAATTAAAATGAAAATTGTAAACGTTAAGTATGTAACAATTTTTACTATAATAAGTATGGAAAATAATGCCCTTAAAATAAACATTTTCTCCCTTTTCATCCTTAATTCATAAAAAATTACATTTTCTTTCTTCAGAACTTTTTATAAATCTTTAAAACATATTCAAAAAGTTTTGAAGAAAGATAATGTAATTTTTTATGAATTACTAGGAGTGAAAATAAGAAAAATGTTTATTTTAAGAGCATTATTTTCCACACTTGCATAGTAAAATTTTTATTTACATTTCTTAAAATTCAGGATACACTTCGAAATTATTTTATAATATTATATATTAAGGGATGTGTTTGTGCTATTTTGAGGGTGATTTTTTTTTATTCTGACGTCTTTAATTCTTAGTAATTATAAAAAAGCATTGGAGTTTTTAATTGTTCAATTTTGAAATTTTAACTTTTATTTTCAAACGCTTCAAATATAGAACTATTCCGCAATAGATTTTTTAATTTGGAAATTATTTGTTGAATACTTCAAAATATATAAATTTTGTTAAGTTTTAAAGGTTTTGAATTTGAAAATTTAAGTAACTGGAAAATATTTTTGAAGACTAGAGAAAGACCGGGCATTTTTTGGAGAGTTTTGAATGGTCACCCTGAACCTGCATCCAAGATATTTTTCTATTCTAGAGAATTAATGATTAATGATTTTTAAGAAGCATTTTCATTTTTGCATAAATATATTTTTACGATTGTTTGTTGGAGTTTAAAGCAATGATTAAATACTAAAAATAAGTCTTTATCTAAAACAAAGCATTTCAGATAGAATTTACAAGTCTGATAAAGCGAAAAACCACATTTCTTGACAAAAATGTTTTTCTAGAAAATAAACCATTATTGTACTTTTTATTGTAAATTTGAACAGATTGTAAGCTGAACAGAACTTGTTTCGAGGCAAACATGAACTCAAAGTAAATATTTATTAATTTATACATGAAATATTTACTATCTAAAAGATCTGACCTAAAAGTTAGTCTAAAATTCGTATTTCAATTACAATCGTCTATTATTCATGTTCTTTGCATAACATGGATAAAAAATTTCGCTACACACGTTAATTAAAGTTCATTTAAGCTATTAATGCACCGAAATTTACACGAGATAGTAAAATAATTTTGTTGGTCTTAGAAAAACATTTTTGACAACAAATGTGTTTTTCTACCATATAAGATGGAAATTCTATCTGAAACGCTTCGATTTGGATAAAGCACTATTTTTACATTTAAATCATTGTTTTAACTCCACAAGAAAACCGTAAAAACACTTTAATTGCAAAAATTAAAATTTATCTTGAACATTCTACCTACTTCTTCTAGTTCTTATTTTTGGCACCAGATGGCGAAATAGTCGATCACCATTCCCAATACGACTGTCCCGAAGAATAAGTCACTAACAAAGTTTTCCGTATACAGAGTGTATCAACTATATTTTACTTCCGTAGAGTGTCGTATCTCTATGTACTTTTAAATGGAGATACGACACTCTAGCGAAGCATAATACAGTTGATACGCTCTGTTTTCGGAAAAATTGGTTAGTGACTTATTCTTCGGGACAGTCGAATAAGTACATGCAAATAAATACATGCAACTAGAGCAGGGTGGTATTTCCACTGTACTGTCAAATTTAAAGAATGTGTCACGAGAGTTGAAAACAACCGTGCGACGGCGCTGGTAGTAACTTTGTTCTACAAAACCATGCGATACCATAGGAAAAATAAATAAAAATTACAAAATAAATATGAAAAACTGTTAATATAATTTTTTCTTCATAGTGTAGATTCAGTTAGTAAATGAGACTTACTTATAATGTAATGTAATGAGACTCACTTATTATTTTGTTTAATATAGGAAAAAGCGGTATAATTGACATAATTTAAAATAATTGCATGCATATTCGGGACTTATAAAAAAAAATGAAAAAATAAATAACAAATATACAAATTCATAAAAAAATGGTCGAAAATATAAATTACCGAATTATAAAATGTACAAAATTTCAAATAACGACAAGATTTTTAATTGACAAAAAATAAAATCCCGAATTTAAAAATATCCGAAACTAAAATTGACCGACTTCGAGACCGAATTATAAAATTGCCGAATTATACAATTACCGAATTATAAAATGAACGAATTATTAAATTCCCACAAATATTTCAATTCCCGAAATTTAGAACTGCCGAACATAGTTAATTGATTATTAATTTATGACCTATTTATGAAATTATAAATAAAACAAACAATCTAATTAATCATTAATTAATAAATTATTAATTATCTTCGGCAATATGAAATTTCGTCAAATTTAAATTTCAGGAATTGAAATATTTATGGGAATTCAACAATTTATTTATTTTATAATTCGGCAATTTTATAATTCGTTAATTCATATTTTCGGCATTTTTTGTCGTTAATTTGTTGTTTTGTGATTTATTTTTTCGTTATTTTTTATTAGTACCGGATATTCAAACACTTTTAAGTATAGTGATGAACAACCAATTTTTTTTTATATATGTGTGTTTTACAATATAATGCGACTATATGATAAATATAATTATTATATCTATATGTTACAAACAAGTAATATGATAAATCATAAAATATTATTTTGTATTACAAATGACGAACTCTTCAATGTGATATTTTTAAAATCAAATAGACTTTGTAACGAAGTTAAAATATTCTAACATTTGTATACTAACTCTTAAAGAAAGACCATCAACGATTATTTTTATCTTTGGCAACGCTCAAATTAATCGAATTCGCTCATTTCTATTTCTGCAAATTAGCTTTTTTTTGGAATAAGCTAAAGAAATTTTAGAAAACTGTCGCATTCTATTCTGAAAATATCAGTGAATAGTGTAGGCCAAAACTTGTTTCCCATATTCTGCAAAAGAAAAGTCAAATTTGAGTTTAGACAAATCATTCAAGAATAAGTCAAAAACATGATTTTGCTTGCAAGGCAGATTAATTTTGCCCTTCTTTAATTTTCGACAGATTTGACCTGTAATGTGACACATTAAACAATGATTGTGAAAATGGCCCGGTGGAGTTTTCTACTAGTGTTTTTATGTTTGTTTATCGCATTAAGTATGCCGGTGTGTATCGCTCCGGGATGCAAACCAGGATACAAACGTGAATTTAGAGAACCCGAAAATCCCGAATATGAAAAAATTAATTTTTTCGTCGTTCCGAAAGACCCAGTTATTAAAGCTTTATGGCGAAAAGCTTTAATTCGGAAAAATTTTACTGTGAAAGCTAGCACCAATAGACAATTCATTAGATTAACTTGATGTAAATTTTTATTCAAAAAATTACGAAAAGTATGAGTAAATTGTGTTTTTTGTTACACTTGCTGAGGGAAAAATAATCCAATTTTTTTTAAACGAGTAGTAAGTGAAATACCTAATAATACAGTTTATTGATTAAAAAAGAATTTACTTTTGTCTTATCTTTGAATTCTGATTTCGATTTTACAGTACATATATAATTACTTAACTTTCCCAAAACAGTGCCACCGGGTCCTTTTAGGATTTTCTCGTGGAGAAAGTCTTCCTTTGAAAAATGTTTACCGCAAACGAACTGGCCAGTTTTCACGGTAAAACTTTTCCGAATTAAAGCTTTTTGCTATAAAGCTTTAATAGCTGGGTCTTTCGGAACGACCAAAAAATGAATTCTTTCATATTCGGGATCTTCTGTTTCTCTGAGTTAACTTTTGTAACCTGATTTCTGCACCCCTTAGCGATACACATCGGCATAATTAATGCGATGAACAAACATAAAAACACTAGTAGAAAACTCCACCGGGCTATTTTCACAATCATTGTTTAATGTGTCACATTATAGGTCAGATCTGTCAAAAATTTAAAAAGAAAAAAATGCGTTGATTGCAAATCCGCACTATTTTATTCTGCAAGCGACGAAAGTGTTGGTCAAACCCAAACTAATCATCCAGTGGCAAAGTTGATCACTTTAGATCAAAATCTTTAGCACCCGAATTTTAAATGCTTTGATTTTATGAAATCTATCAAAAACTCGTTTTCTCTGCCTTGTAAGCAAAATCATGTTTTTGACTTAGTCTTCAATGATTTGTCTAAACTCAAATTTTACTTTTCTTGTACAGAATAGGGGAAAGAAGTTTTGACCTACACTATTCACTGATATTTGCAGAATAGAATGCGACAGTTTGCTAAAATTTCTTTAGCTGATTCCAAAAAAGTAAATTTGCAGAAAAGGAATTAAGCGAAATTGTAATTCGTATTTTATTATAAGACTTCGAAAAATAATCTTCGATTAATTTGGGTGCTGCCAAAGATAAAAATATTCCTTAATATTCTTTCTTTGAGAGTGAAAGTGTTAGAATATTTTAGCTTCGTTACAAAGTCTATTTGATTTTAAAAATATCACATTTAAGAGTTCGTCATTTGTAATAGAAAATAATATATTATAATGTACCATATTAATTGTTTGTAACATATAATTATAATAATTATATTTATTATATAATCGCATTATATTGTAAAACAGCAATATAAAAAAAGATTATTTCTTCACCAGTATATTTAAAAGTGTTTGAATATCCGGGATTAATACAAAATAATAAAAAAATTAATAACAAGACCACAAATTAACGAAAAACAATGCCGAAAATATAAATTAACTAATTATAAAATTGCCTAATTACAAAATAAATGAATTGTTGAATTCCCATAAATATTTCAATTCCTGAAATTTAAATTTTCCGAAATTTGAAACTGCCGAAAATAATTAATAATTAATTAGATTGTTTGTTTTATTTATAAATTCATAAATAGCTCATAAATTAATAATCAATTGACTATGTCAATTTTAGTTTCGGATATTTTTAAATTCGCGGTTTTATTTTTTGTCAATTAAAAATCTTGTCCTTATTTGAAATTTTATAATTCGCTAATTTATATTTTCAACAATTGTTTCTTATTAATTTGTGTATTCGTTATTTGTTATTTTTTATAAGTCCAGAATATCCATGCAATTTTTTATTAAAAATGTCAATTATACCGCTTTTTCCTATGTTAAACAAAATGATAAGTAAGTACATAAGTCTCATTTACTACCTGACTCTACACTATGAACAAAAAATGATTTTAAACGGGTTTTTAAATTTATTTTGTAATTTTTATTTATTTTTTCTATGGTATTGCATGGTTTTGTAGAACAAAGTTACTACCAACGTCGTCGCACGGCCGTTTTCAACTCTCGTGACACTTTCTTTACATTGGGCAGTACAGTGGAAGCAACCCTTGCTTTCAACACATGGACCATTTTCAACTCTCGGAGACATAAGGCTAAACTAGAGATCCTCTAGGGAGAGTTAAAAACCAAACTCACACAACCTCACGCAGACTCGTTACTGCGCATCACGATCAGTCCGGAACCAGAAGTCTCTTGCAAACATGCGCACCTCTTAGCTGCGCAGAAGACACGACTTCGTAACACCACTGGTAACATAACATAAAAATGCACAGGGAATAACTAGTGCGCAAACTCCGCCTGAACTTCTGTTTCTGGTTTAATCGTAACCAAACAAAAGAGTGGGAAGTTGTTTCTCAACTCTCCCTAGAGGATCTGTACATATAACCTGTACTTGATTATAACTGAGAAAATTGAACCTGTGAGTTATTGAACAATATAGGCACTAAAGAATCGATGGTTGAGTTATTTAGAGGCCGTAAAAAGTGTCTGAACTCATCACCTAAACGCATAAAAGATTTAAATTCCAACTAAATTAAATCTTAAGTTAAACTCTGAAGCAATTGTAAATTTGGGGAAGCTGAATATCTAACGTTAGGGTATTGACCACAAGGAGACTTCAACATTTTTGATGGGTTTCAGGTGTTTCAACATTCAAGCATGAAAAATAAAGTCAAATTCTATGTCAGTTCCGATCAACGTCGCGAAATCTAATCTTGATATAAAAATATTAATCAGACCTTAAAAAAATGACAGCGTGTCAGGAAAAAGAACATGGAGTAAACATGAAGATCTTTAGGAAGAAGTCAGAAGTGATATGGACAGAAGATTCCCAATGAAAAAGAAAGTTAGGATAGAAAGAAGAGGGCGGAGAAATCAAACAAAAATACTCCTAACAATCTTCGAAGCAAGAGAACAATGCTAATAATGACACTTAACAGGTAGATCAAGGCTGTGAAAATTCCGAAGCGAGAGAAGATGATTGAAATGCTGGCGAGTTTGATAGAGCTCACAAAATCATGAATGTCCCATTCCCAAGGATTGGGAGGGCGGAAGGGCATGCTCAGAATTACAGAAAATTGTTTTCAGGGTAACAGGGTTGTACACTTTACATAAAAAAAATCCAAAACAAGTCAAGCAGAATTCCAATCTTTGTGTTACGATGACGGTGGATAGGGTGGATAGGGGAAGACTAGGAAAAAGTTGCACGGCGAGGGGAGGGAGTAGTCAACATTACTCATAATCTTGTATGTAAGGATGTTCAATAACTCCAAATAACTATACTCAGTTAACAATAAGTTTGAAATTTCCTTTATATCATTTCATTCAAGTTACTGCAAAGATAATAATCCATCTCTTAGATTTTATGGAAAAATTGAGGTATCTATAAAATAATCTACTGAGACATTGCACCCCAAATGTTCAAAAAATTTTGGTTTAATGGCGATAGAAATGTATTGCGTGTCTAGTCATGGACATAAACAAAATTTTTTGCAGTAACATGTTATTTTTAAATGTTTTAAACTGTTTTCTTAAATTATTTTTGTTTTCATTTAAACCCGCATCAAAGTTTTGTCGAATAGTTCCAAGTTAGGAGTGCCACCTCTGATCCAAACGTTTGTTCTTCCAATTTTAAAAATAATGAATAAATCTCGTAAAATTGTTGGTTTTCTAATGGCAAAGTTCTATCTCAGTGGCAAACTCGGAAGTGTCATCCGAAGTTGGCTTATCGTCTGGACATGTCGATATATAAAATCGTACAGGAACTCTGAACCAGTTCCAAACTAATATCCAATTTAGGTTTAAGACTTAAGTATTCATAGATATAAGAAATTTGGATCGACTCTCATATTCAGTATCTTTACCCTATAACCCCCATGTTTAAAAATCAACTATTATTAATCATCAGGCAAAACTCTATCTGAATATCTGAACATAACTTTATCTAATTTTACAGTTGCTGGGCAATATACTACTGGTGTTCCAACGGTTGGCGGCTATGTAGCGAACCAAGTACCACCCGCGCCATTTTCTTGCATGGATGTCGATTCCGAAACCGATAGCAATCACGATACTGCCCTAACCTTGGCTTGTGCTGGCGGCCACGAGGATCTCGTCGAGCTTCTCCTGAGTCGTGGAGCCGATATCGGTAATTTTAACTTGTTCTTTTGGTTGTATATAATCCAGGGTTCACAGTCTTTCCCCTATTTCCCTACGTTTCCCCTTTTTCCCTCTATTCTCGAAAATCTTCCCCCTTTTTCCCCGTTTCTCTTTAAATATACAATATTTTAAAATACTATTGTTCAAAAGTAGAATATGCAACCGCGAGTAGTGGAAGCTTTTTTAACTCACAGAGTTGTCAATTATAATTATATTTAACTTTTTTAAATTCGACTAATGTCAAACTAAACCACTTAGGATTTAAACAAAACTTTAAAGCTAAAATATGTTTTTGATGAATCTATACAAATTAAATATTTTTGTAATTAACAATAATAATGTACGGTGGTCTGTTTGTCCACATTAAAGATTCTCTTTAGATTAAATTTGAATAACGAATGTCATTATATCAGACATATTATAACAATTATTGTACGATTAGACCAACATTCAAACAAGAATTACAAGATTTACAATTGATCTTAATGACATTTTTCGATTGAACAAGTTCTGGAATTAAAACCATTTTCAGAAAGTACCAAAAACAAGTAATTAGTAGTTAGTCAAATTTAAGCGCAGTTTTTAGTAGATGTTAAATATATTTTCTTTTAACGTACATTCCATATATTTAATTATTGTAAAGATTTATCAAAATCTGAACAAAATTTCCTTTTTTTATATATTTAAATTTTATATTTATATTTAAATTCTTGAATGAAGAAACGTCGAACATTTCAAAAATTTTGAATAGATACTGTTTTTATTGCTTAGACAATTTCAAATTAATAGCGTTTGAAATTAAACAATTTTGATTATGTAATGTTAGACAATTTCTAGACGTTTTAAATTCACAAATGTCTGAAGTATTAATTGTACATGTAAAATTGTCAAATATCAACCATTTTTAATTGAAGATTTAAAAATTATTTCTACTTATTTTAATGGATTTTTACGATTTAAAGGAATTTTAATGAATTCCTGAAGAACTTTAGAGAATAAGTTAAATTTTTACAAGGGATATGAAGGAATTTTATCAATTTCAAAGAATTTGAACGAATTTGCCTTATTTTAGAAGATTCCAAAAAATTTCAAGAGATAACGTTTCAAAAATGTGTAGAACTCGTATTATTTCTTCTTTTATAAATGTATAAATAAATATACAATCTTTCTCCCATTCTTTCCATTTTCCGTGAAAAAATCCCCCTGTTTTCCGCTTTTGGAGCTCGTTAAGCGCTGTGATCCCTGATAATTGTATTCCTCTTTTTTTCCTTATTTACCATAATTTCTCATCTTTGTCTTTGCAGAACACCGCGACAAGAAGGGTTTCACACCTTTGATATTGGCGGCTACGGCTGGTCATCAAAAAGTAGTGGAAATCCTTTTGAATCACGGGGCGGAAATCGAAGCCCAATCCGAACGAACAAAAGATACACCTTTATCGCTTGCCTGCAGCGGAGGCAGATACGAAGTAGTCGAACTTTTGTTGACCCGAGCTGCCAACAAGGAACACCGAAATGTTTCTGACTACACTCCACTCAGTCTCGCTGCTTCCGGTGGATACGTTAATATCATCAAACTTCTCCTCAGCCATGGAGCTGAAATCAATTCTCGAACGGGATCCAAGCTGGGCATTTCTCCCCTCATGCTTGCTGCCATGAATGGGCACACAGGTGTGTATTCGTCGTTTGCTTAATGAACTTGGCAAATTGACGAACTTTAAAGATGATTTTTAACAAATTATTTGTCCTTTCAGCCGCTGTCAAGTTGCTTCTCGACATGGGCAGTGATATCAACGCTCAAATCGAAACGAACCGAAACACCGCGCTGACACTTGCATGTTTCCAGGGTAGGCACGAGGTCGTCAGTCTTTTACTCGATCGTAAGGCCAACGTTGAACATCGAGCTAAGGTACAGTTTTCATTTTCCATTTTGTCTTCTAATTTGATTTGAAATCCATTCTAGAGAAATTACTTAACTTATTTTTTTAAATAGACTGGACTGACGCCATTGATGGAAGCTGCCAGTGGTGGATATGTGGAAGTAGGAAGAGTTTTACTGAATAAAGGTGCGGATGTAAACGCTACACCTGTTCCATCGTCTCGAGACACTGCTCTTACGATTGCTGCTGATAAGGGTCACTGCCGCTTCGTAGAATTACTTTTGTCCAAGTAAGTCACAATAAACTCAATTACCTGTCGAATATTAAATACACTTATATATTGTATTTTGAATATTTACGAAACCCTCAACTTTTTTTTACAGGGGAACGCAAGTCGAAGTGAAGAACAAGAAAGGAAACAGTCCGCTGTGGCTTGCTGCGAATGGTGGACATCTCAATGTCGTAGATTTACTTTATCACGCAGGAGCAGATATAGACTCACAGGATAATCGTAAGGTAAAGAAAAAAAACACGTAGTTTTATTTAGAAAAATATGCCAGTACCGTAGAATTTTAGAAATAACGAAAATGAAGGATTTTGTTTTTAAATTCTTTAAAATGGCTATACGATGGTACAATTAAAGTATATCTAATTTTAAATTGTTTTTCAATACCTAGTTGTACAACAATTAGATTTCGATGTCTTAAATTGGAAATTTTTAATTGTACAATGTTTGCTTATTTCAAGTCTGCCAGGAAGTCACTTCATTAATTTTGGTCGCTTAAATTTCTCCCAATTGTATAATTTAGAAATGAAGCCATAAGTATGTCAACTGCGTACATTCCACTTCAAAATTCATACATATTTAAAATTATTCAGAAAATCGATGAAAATAATAACCCATGTTCATTTCTGCGAATTTGGAAGTAGAAATCTAAGCATGCTATTGGGATCGGAAATCTTGGGTGCGCAAGCGTCGCGAACTCGCGAAACCAG
>CAKNWW010251056.1:0-10005 GCA_932074435.1 Andricus kollari | reverse complement strand
AAGATAAGATCCAGGGATGATAGTGTTTCAGCATTTTCATTTTTGGTAAAAAGGGGACTTTTTTCTTTTCGAAATGCGAGCGAAATGAATCAGAATTACACTAATTAGTAGAACCAAACAAACACTTGCAAAAATATAACATTTTTTAATTTTGATAACAACACCTTTAATTGTTAAATACTTGTTAAAATCCTATAGTGACAATTGAATTTTTTTTTTTCAACTTGAATATTTTATCATTAGTGTCTTTATTCATTAGCTCGAATTCTTGAAAATTTTAAAATATTCAAATACATTTAAATATGTACAACATTTTAGTGTAAAAAATTGAAAAAAATTCAATTTTGTCACTGATATCACTAATTTTTTAAGAAAACTCAATTTTGTAAAAAAGTGGACTTGGCAGCGTTTAGCTTTCCCTGCCTTTGTTGCATTTTATTTATAAATTAAATGTTGAAGAAAAAGAGTATCGCAACTGCTTTCGCGATACTGTTGATTCAATCGTGCCAGACTTTCATTTTTCTATTTTTTGCGCAAATTGTCGATAATTTGTTTTTCTTTTATTTGGATCGTAATTTTTCTAAGCGAATCATAATTTCTTTAATTGCGTGATAAATTTAATTTTACAACAAAAGTATCCCAATTAATTGCAAGTGCGAGTTTAAAAATTTTATTCGAACAATCATGTCATAGTTTCCATTTCTTCGCAGCTTAAAAAAAATGGGAAAGGGGAATAGTATAAAATTCTCAAATGTGGAAAAATGTTCTCTAAATTGAAAAATCGCGGGCAAACTGCTTACAATTTTTTAGATTTTTTATTTCCACAAGCAAACATTGTTTTCTGATTCTGGGCTAAAAAAGCAGACTTTATTCACTAGGAATATTCCATTTTGAAAGTTCTGCAAACCCTGAATTTTACATTGTTCAACATTTAAGGTTTCCACTTGAATATTGTAGAACTTTGAAGAATCTTAAATTGCTAACTGTTTATTAGCTGTCTTACCTCTTGATTTTTAAATATTTTATAAACTTTAGGAATCTAGACACAATGTTGGACACAACAAATTTATCAAGAGAAATGCAAGGGCGATGTAGAAGAAGAAAAAATTTGAATCTATACAATAAAATTCTCATAGAAATAATAATGTAGAGTGAAGATAATATTTCAACTCCAATTTCAAAGATCAAAATAAACTGCCAATGACAAAGATAGAAAAAAAATTACTGTTTTTTGTTAAAGCGAAAGAAAAACTACAAATTCTAAAAAAAACTCGCGTTTTAAATTACATTCAACCATTTTCTTTGATTTGATGAACTTTTTGAAATTTTCTTAAATGAAAAATTTTTTTTTTTAAATATTAAATTATTTAAAATTACATGAAAAATTATTATAATAATTTTAAGCGTAAGAGTTTGAAATGAAAATTAGAAATGGTTTAATTTAAAAGACTTTCATTTTGATTTAGCTTAATAAGGTTTCAAACAAATTTCGTGTTTACAACTATTGAAAATATACGTTCAATTCTCAATGACGAGAAATATTTTGGAAGAATTGGCGGAATTTTTTTTCTGTAATTAAATTTTTGCTTATTTACGAGCTTGAGGCACGTGCCCTACGGCGCACGTGAATTCCTTGAGCTTGCGAATAAAATTTCCAAACGTCAATGTCTCCCATATAGTTCGACGAACCCCGGGTTCTCAATGTCCTCGGTGAAACAGAATACAATGCGAATCGCCTATTCAAAGTTTGATTCAGCATGGCCAACAACTGCCCCCATTTGCCCGCAACAGTTCCCACTGATACATAATATTTTTCTTCCTTCCGTCGGTAATACGAGTGTGGTTTCGGGCATTCGAGTCTCATTACAAGAGCTAATAAAGACCCACACTTGGGACCCCGACATGGTGTAGGAAGCCTTCGAGGCGAGTCCTTGGACAGGACACTGAACCGCGAGAAGGATCTGCGACCGAAGAACGTCCACGTCGTTGCCGGCTCGCCGAAGGACGCCTCGAATCATTTTGCTTGGCTCGGCGAATTTTTTCGTATGGTAGAGAGGGAGAGGCTTGAACGATGCTGAATTGCGCTTTTTGCAAAGAGGCGACGAGAAAATTGATACTCCCGGGAACGATATCACGTTTTGGTCAATGTTTATGACTTGCTTGCAGAATTCTCTTTCTTGGCAATTAATTTCATTTCTTGAAGTGGTATTGAATTTTATTTGAAGAAATAATAAATATAGGATGCAAGTAGTCAAAAACTGAGCTTCCGGGCAGTTTAACCCCACATACAATATTTCGCTTAGGTTTGAGCGACGTGCAGGTGTCCCCCACTTTCAGGCGAAAAATTGTATGTGGTGTTATACTATCCAGCCGGTTAATTATCATTGAAAACCCGGCGGGTGATTTTTTCATCAGGCTCAGTTTCGAATCTTTCGCGTTGAATGCATAAGCCATAATGTATAACAAACGAAAATGAAATGTAATGTAATGGTTTTCATATAAATAAAACAAAAAATTCAGTAAAACAGTCAACGTTTTTTTCCGTACACAAATTATCATCGGATAAGGAAAACTAGTTTAGAATTCCAACAACGGAAACCGTTGAATGAGAAAAAGATTCCTACGCCAGCAATCTTGCCCAGTAAAGGAAATGATATATATTTCAGACAAGGGGGGATTCATTTAAATCTGAACCTCGTCACTCCTACAATAAAATATCCTTTAGAGAGCTTTTTTAAAATTTTTAATTCCATTCTATTGTCTCTACAATATAATACTCTACAAGCACATCTACTACTTTCAACAATTTAAATTAAATTTTCAGAAAGAATAAATATAACCGTTTTACTAGCGCCAAATCAATTTTCGATGAAATTGAACTCGCTCGTAAAATTTTCAAGTACTTTACCGTAAAAGGTTTGAGCGATTTATAAGGAAAGCAGATTCGCGATAAAATCCAGGCTCCTTATTCTCGTGAAAAGGAAGAGAGGAGGATTCCGTTATCTCTAATAAAGCGAGGCGGAAGTGTAAACCCTTTTTAAAAAGTAAAGAACGACCCTTTTTGAAATATCGAGGCAAACGTGGGAGGAAGAAATCCGATATTTTTCAGGAAAGCAGAAAAGTTTTTCTCGACCGCTGTTGAGTCTGGGACTCGAGACCCTTGTTCAGGAGTGGGGGACAGCCTTCAACCCTTCTCGCGCGAGGCAACCCTTCGTTGGCCTTGCGCCTAGTCGGCCAGCTTACCTACCACCAGGAAAGGCTCGCCTTTTCTAAAATCTGCCAACTTTTTTCAATGCCAACTTTACTGCTCCCATAAACGCATAAACTTAAACTTTCTCTGAGCACGAGGCCAACCTCCGAGTTTACTTGTTGTATTATCGATACAATAATTTATTTTTATGATTTTATGAGTCTCTGGGTCCGACCCTCTGCCCTTTTGCTCCTCAGGTTCCTAATCGCCGCTTGATTCATTCCAATTTACTGAAAATCACCTGTTTTTGTCAACTTGGATTTTACTGCAAGATGCAAGTCGTGAAACAATTCTGGTTGAACCTTTTTATCGGCTGATTTCAAATGGAAACAAATTATTCTTTTAAAATAAGTATCAAATGATTAGGTTTTACGACTCGACCCTTTTTTTCTGAGGTAATCCCATTGCACGCGTAGAGTTTTAAATATATTCGCGAATCCTGGGCTGAATCATCGATCAACTATACATAAGTAAATGATCTCCTTGAAACCGGCTGGCGACCTGCAACCAAAGTCAAATTTATATGCAGTCGATACTACGAGCTCGTGTAGCAATGTTAAACTGCTATTTTTAAACCAGAAGCGTAAAATGTCTTGTCTCACGTGTTGACATTTCCTCGTAATCGGTCTATCGGAAAGGCAAAAGAGATTTTTCAGAAAACTCTTTCGGGAATCCCAGCAATCCATCTGTGGATAGCAATAAATAGTAATTTAAATTCACTGGAATTAGTACAGAATTACTAATTTAAAATAGTCTTTTTGGCCATTCTCTTGGTTAAAAAATAAATCAGGAAACGAGTTGGCATTATTCTAATTAGTCCAATCTTACTAATTCAGACTTTATTTCTTTCGTAATATTCATACGTCTAGTCGTCTATTCGAAAAAACGGTATTCCCTCAAATTATTTAATTTCGCTTGTAAAATGATACTATAATTCTAAGTCTTTTCACTTTTAAAAGTTCTTCCTGGTTAAAGAACCCACGGAAGTAATGAATCATTTAGTTTACGATCAAACAATATAACAATCAAGTCCACTTTCGATTGATCTAAAAAGAAAGCAATTTCCTCGCATTGTTGAATTCCAGTTGATTACATGTCATTCTACTCGGTAAAAACTTGGAGTTCATTATTTTAACTTTGAGTGAAATCAAGTGAATCGATTGCAACAAAATAAACGTTTCAGTGGGCATTTTTTATATTGCAACTTTATAATAATGGATAAGAAAAATGGAATGAACCATAAATAATAAGTCTCGATTGCAATTTTGAAATGTTTAAAAAATTGTATTCTTTAGAGTTTAGCAGAAAAATGTTTGTGAACTCAACTTTTTGTTGACGCTGAACAAACTCTTTCTTCGAGATGTATCACACAATGAGTAATTTAGTTCTGCTGATGCATGTAGATAGCAAAATTCTTAAAATTTTAAAAAGAAGATTGTGTAAACTCTTTTCATTTCTATAATCTATGATCTAGTCTGGACTATATTTGACTATATTTGACTATATTTACATAATAATGTAAAGGCTCTGGAAATAAAAACCAAAAAATAACAATGTCAACAATAATCTTGGATCGCAAAGATGTTTCCTTCTTTCTATAGTTTAACATAAAAAAATGTAGACCCTCGACATTATTCCAATGCAAAAGGATACGGGAAAGATTGTTCGAGAATGATTTCCATAAGATCACTTCTCACGATTGACCAATCTACGGTCAACGAACTTTCGGAGGTCTCTTTCGTCGAAACATATCTCTTTTCTGACGACGACTTGTCACTAATTAACTCGGCACACTCAACATTTCTTTAGTTCTCCCATTTTCTGAACGCGATCGTCACCCTCGGTAAGCCTCAAAGACTTGTTTCAGGGTCAAAACAACGCTTAGAGACCCCAAATAATTCATGAACTCTATTTTAGACCCATCAACATGTCTCTTTTAAAAACTTGGCGACAATTTTGTTTACTTTCGTTCTCGGCGCCAAGATCACTCGTAAAAAACAAATCAATTAATGTACTTGATCACCAGCAAGGGAAAACATTATGGTGCATTGTAAAACAGTAACCGAATCAATTTCCACTTGGACTTGGCGCCAGGATTCATATAGACAGTCAAAAACAATCATTTTCTTCATTTCCAGCAAGTTTTAAATTGAAAAAAAGTAAAATAAAACTTGAGAGGACTCGAATCTTCTTTGCTACTTTGACTATCGCAGGACTTACAAAAATGTATTTAATCTTCTTTTTTTTTAATTGCAATGTTTTATTAAATGTTCAGAGTGGATTGGGAGCACTCTGGTCAGGTTTACGGTTAAGGAGGATGCTTGCTCTGAAACAGTTTCTGTAGAAACAAAGCGATTATTGTTTGCGCTCGAGTGCAGAGTCCTTGGCACTGAGCGACCGGTCGGCGACCCTAGACTAGAGTGTAGCTACGTTGGCAGCTTCCTGATGCCAATTGCTGAACGTGGTGTCAACTGACTGCATTTATTATCGCAAATGTCTACGAGCATCGTACTAGCCATCGATGGATTCCTTATGGCTTGCGAGTACAATGTACTTCCGCAGTGGGCGCTATGACTAGCTATGGGCATAACGGATCTCCACACGTCACGCACATGCGTATCGTATACAATGTCACTGAACCTGCTACTGCCACTACATTTTTATTATCATGCAT
Source organism: Andricus kollari (assembly GCA_932074435.1). NCBI lineage: Eukaryota > Metazoa > Arthropoda > Insecta > Hymenoptera > Cynipidae > Andricus > Andricus kollari. Next base: position 4,081 of record CAKNWW010251056.1, on the reverse strand, counting down.
TACCCACCTAAAAATTACTATTCGCAAATTTCATCTTTTTCAAAACAGTTCCTGCGAAGTATATCGAGTATTGGAGGTTCGATTCCTCCACAAGTTGAACAAATTTTGCTAAGAGATGAACCTTTTATACTACAAAAGATTTAATTGTAAAAATTGAATCTATATACTGTTTAAGAAATGAAAAAAAAATTAATTCAACGGACGAAGCTAAAGCTTATCGGGGTAAAAAAGGTATGGTAACGCTTTCACCATCACGCGCCAAGCTCTCGTTTTCTTCAGGAGGTTTTTCGGGCGACCGGGCCACAAACAGGTAGACTGAAGAATTTTCAGAAGCCTGACGCCGCTGACACAGATCCGGTCTCATGGTTATTAATGCAGCCAAATGTAACGAGATATGATCAGGGGCACGCGTTGCATAAAAGAATTACGAGGCATGGTCTAGCGGATGCCGCCTGCATCGTAATTCCGCTTGTGACAGACGCACAATGCACCCAGCTGTACTATCCCCCCGACTCTTTACGCACCCCCAATTATGCATTGTCGTTTCGGTTCTCCATAATTTGTTTGCAGTCCCTCAATTTTTGTCCATCTTTTGCGTATTTTCTGCCCCGTTAAACATCAATTGAAACGCTTTATTAAAAATGACCAAAACTTTTTTTTTCATTGTAAAGTATGTTTTAAATTGTGGATTTCGGAATTTACATTTTATTTGGACTGGTATGTGATATTTAGTTTAGGAGACATATATGAAAGATAAATGCAATATATTTGAGAATTGACCCCTTGAAATTGGGGCATTTAAATCTAGAAAGCGAAACAATTTAAACTCTTTTAATTTGAATAGTTTATAAAACCAAGGAATATAGACATATTTTCAAACATAACATGTACGTTATAAAAAAAGAGTTAATTCTGTAATTGAAGCAGGGAATTAAAACTGAACGGTGCTAAGTCCACTTCTTAACGAAAGTGAGTTTTCTTCAAAAATCATACTTTCTCGTTTTTTCACACCTATTCCAGTGAATAAATTATTCAGGTATTCAAATAATTCAAACCAAATGAATGAATTATACTAAAATATTAAATTTTTTAACAATTCGATGGACATTATAGCTATAGGATATTGACAAGTATTTAGCAATCGGAAATATTATTATTAAACATATATTCATAGTACCAATCGTTTGCATGTTGTTTTTCTAGAAAGGTTTTTTGCTTCTCCTGAAAAATTTCGATGCACCATTTATCTTTTCCCGCTTAAATTGTTTATTTCAGAGGGGTCGAGCGTGCATAGGATGTCCCTGAAAAAATTAGTTAATTATCACTTTAAAAAAATCTTGGTGCTGTCACTCAAATACATATTCTGATCGAAAAATGATTATTTTGCCAGGAAAAAAATAAAAGATATAAAAATTGTCTTTCTTAATGCCACAATTACTGTACATGGCTCTAAGCTTAGTGCAGTTTTTCTAACTTTACTCAACAAAAATGATTGGATTTTAATGAATGAGAACTCATTTTCTGCTTTAAACAATTTTACAACATTTGACCGTCTGATTTTCCAACAGCTGAATTTTGAGGTGTGAGACGTCCAAGTTTTAGACAGCAAACTGTTACAACAAAAATTAGCCCTAATTCATTAAAGTCTAATCAGTTCTGTAGACTAAACTTGGAAAAACTCCATTAAAATTTAACCTACAAAATAATTAATCAAGCTTTCTAGTTTTCTTCTTAAATATTGGTAGATGTCGTTTTTGAATGATATGTCATAGAATTACAGATTCAACTAATTTTTGTTTCCACATTGCACTTGCAATTCTCTTCCAAGATTTGTTACATTTGACAATGTGTCTATTTTCCCCGATTTTCTACACTATTCACAAAATTTGAGATAAGATACCCAGTGAAGTTTCTTAAAAGATTTCAATGCAATATTTATTTAATTTTCAAAAACATTTTTTCAGCGAGTACAGCCTGATTGTAGATGTTCTTTCTTCAGTGCAAGTAAACAGGTCCTTTTTCTGGTGTGGCTGGCTGCATCGTCAAACCAGGAGAGATTGAGAGAAAGGCGGTAGAAAAAGAAGAAAATTAAGAAGAAAGGTAGACTTGTAAGAAACGGTGGAAGGGAAGCTGTCGAAAAAAAAGAAGAAAAGAAAAAAGAAAAGAAGAGTTGTGTGCCACGGTTCCGATGAGATGCCCTGCTCCGCATTGCCACTTTGAGAGATGCAAGTCCATTCTAGCAAGTTCTCCACTTCTTCCCTCCACCGACCTTCTTCTTCTCTTCTTCTACTTCTTCTTCTTCTACAACTGCCACGCATCCGACCTCGTAACATCTCTGCAAGTACATCTTAACGTACGGAGGATTGCCCGGGATATTCTTGGATGCTCGCACGAGCGAGCGGCCACGGCCAACCGCTTTTTTCTCTCTCGATTAATTGCAGAGCAACTCTGAAATCAAGACTCCAACATCGTTTGCGTAGACATTTCTAAAGTTCTTTAGAAATAATTTTAAAAATTCTCTTAAAAATAAAAAAAATATCCTAACAACTTTGAAGGAATACTATATACATTCTGACGTGACAAATGATATCAACTGAGCAGAAGGAAAATGGATGCAAACTGACAAGATGTCAAACTTTAGCGAGTAATTAGGTACCTGCTTGAAATATGGCTTTAATGCGATTACCGTTTCTGTTTGTCGGTATACAGTGAGATTATTCGCGGTTTGTTTGGCTTCTACGGAAGGATAATCCACAACAAACGAGGACTGGAGGGACTCTTGTAACCCGACAGATTTTGCATTGGTCCCATGAGGACCATTCATCGGTTCGTCGTTTCGCCGTAATCGACAAACAATAATCCCATCGTTACGTTGTGGCCTAGACCCTGTTTTCAAAGGCGTGGTCCTTTAACGCGCTTAAGGCTTACGGAAAGGGTTAAGGAGTCAAGTTGTAAATTTACACTAGACCGGAAATTTAAGGGTTCCGCACGAGCCTTTGCTTCTCTTCCATTTCCTTTGGTCTCGATATTCAATTACCAAAATTTCCCCAAAAACCTCCAAATTTCGAGTGTAATCCTTTCGAGTGTAACCCCTTTGAACCCAAATACCTTGACCAAGATTTAAAATTCAGTGGGCCACATGAAGCAATACAAGAATTGGTCGAGAGTTTCATTCAATCCTTTTGTCATTCAACCACTCAACCACTGTGCAGTTTATAAGACTCGGTTTCCCAAAGATTAGGATGGAAATTGGCTTTGACAGTCTATCCATGAAATTGTTAACCATCTAGTCATTTAATCCTTTCTAATCCCTTGACGCTCTTAATTTCTCTAAGACTGGACAAATTGCAAAAATTGAATTTCTCCTGCGGTATTTCTTTGATTCTAGGAAACGTTTTTTTTCTGAATTTAAATTAAGTAAACTCATTCAGAAACACTGAGGCGTATTCAAACGTTCGATTTACCTTCGTGGGAATAGAAACAATGTGGATTAAAAAGGAGAGGAAAAAATCCTGACGAATCCTGTTTGCTATTCAAAATCGTCTCACGTGAAGAAGTTTAGACAGGGGTGGGGGCAAATGTGAGGGTAAAGCGCCCGGGTTCTGCGAAAGTTACGGGACCACATAGCGACGTGGGAGTGCAACAAGGACTGAATTTGCGTCCACTCGTCGGGTGGACATGAACATGCACATGAACGTGCTTAGTGCGCACATGCAGGCGCGATATCCGCGAGTACACCGACCCCTTCCGTTTGCAAACGGTCACCGAACCCGCCTGCTATACTACTATCTCATGTCAGAGTAGTTGGCGTGATCCACTCTATGGTGTGCTTCATCTATGGTGCGTTCAATGCAGAGCGCGTACCATTTGCGAATCGTTTGATGCATCTGCAATCGACGACACCATACGCGCCTACGCTCTATCACTGCAATTGACTGACATCACTACATTCATCGTTCACCGACCGATTGAGACCCACTTACCGTGATTTATGTTTGTTGAGCGTGTGAATCCTGTTTGTTTATAGAGTAAAAGTTTTTATAAATTTATAGAAATTTTACAAGAGTCCATTAAAAAAAAA
>CAKNWW010250562.1:0-11212 GCA_932074435.1 Andricus kollari | reverse complement strand
TATATATATAATAAGTAATAATATAATTAATAAATTAGTAAGTAATTAAAAAATTTATTAGGTCAGTAAACAGAAATTAGCTTCTTTAAATTCTCCTAACAAACATTTCATTTTTTCCAGTGCTTAAATTTATTAAATAAAACTGTTATTGCTTCAGCAAAGTTTTTCATCAGAATTGTTACATTGTTTACAATTTCCTCAAATTTGAGACAGTTTTTAGACTGTACACTTTTAAATTTACCGCCATGTCTGGCACCCTCTGGGTTCCGCGCCTGGTATTTCCGTTGACACTTAGAAGTTTCAGTTTGTCACCTCGAACGAGAATGTACTCAAGCCGTCTCATAACCCGCAATTAAAATCGTGGTACAGTATATATTATAGTGCTGTACATTCATTTAATCCTTTCTTTCTAACCTCAAATCACCACGTAGTCTCAGCAATTGCTAGGAAATTTGAGCAACAATGATTAAAACTTTTCCCCAATCTCAAGGCGAGAATTTGTTAACTTGATTCCCTACTGAAAAAGCCTACATAGTAAACTACATGGGAACCCATATGGGATCCTTTTTTAAATTCTTGTCTCAAATTACGATCTGAGATAGGATGGGAAATACTTTGTGGATTTCCACATGGGTTCTTATATGAATACCGTTATGGAAACCTGTAAAATGCTCCGATATGAAACCCCGCATGGGATCATAACTTTTTTTAAATAAAATATGTTTTGGAAGTTTTGGGTGCATAGTCGGCAATATTAAAAACGCCCAAAAAATATTGCTCATAAAACTACTACGCTTTTCTTAAATATATATTAATTGCAAACCCATCCATGTAGGAACCTTCATAAAAAAAAACATAATAAGAACCGATATAGATTCGCATCCGATATTCCTATCTCATATCGTAATTTGAGACAGGAATTCAAAAAAGGATCCCATATGGGTTCCCACATAGGTTCCAATGTAGCTTACTATGAAGGCTTTGACTTGTAAAGTTCACAGTATTTTTTACGATGAGCTTTTAAAGTCAAGTCAAGTTACCAATTTCTCGTCTAGATCAACATATTTAAGCCGTTCAGTGGCCGGATTACCCAGCCGGAATTTAAGGCGGAAAATCGACCAGTTTACCGCGATGTGTTTAGCCGGATCTTGGCCAGTTTCCCCGGCTAGTGCCCGATTAAAACTGCGGCTATCCGGCTGTGTCCTGGCTAGATCCCTGATTCGATTTCTACACGGGAATTTGCATATTTTAATATTTAGCCAACTTCAAGTGAATCATTACCTTGCTGTTAACCAAATTTAAAAATTGCAATCTTTTCGGCTATGTTGAAAATGGATATCTCAATAGAAAAATTCTTGGGATCAACCCGAAATTTTCAGAGCGATAAATAAATAATTAATTTAACCAACAATCGAGCTCATCTGAAGCGTCTGAGGTATCTAAAGTTTTATGAAGTAACCACGAAGTACTACAAGAAGACCGCACGCCATGTATTTCACCTGGCGCCGCACTATCCCGTGTGGAAAAATTTCGTGGCAGTTTGGCTACGTGTTTGATTCAAACCTTTCTGCTGTCTAGTCCCAGTCTTGGCGCTATCTAGGAGTTCGTTACGAATTTGAATATACAAAGATTGTACAGATTTTAGCTAGTTTCTAGATAGAATCACGGTTTGAACTTGAACAAAAATTACAGAGGTGAATTAAGAAAACAATCATTTTTTAATAAAAGATTTAGGAAATTACAAAACACAATTGCACAAATGTTCAAGCAATAATTAACTGTACACTATTACATATTTAAGATAGTCAATAATAATTGTTGAAGGTGGTCTAAATCTTAATACAAGAACTGTATTCTTCAGAATAATTTGTTCAAAAATGTTTAAAAACATTTTCTTTCAATTGAATTATATATAGTAAAGTTATAGTAAAGTTATAATAAATTTATATTGAATTTATAATAATTTTAATATGTATAATGCTATGTATAATATTGATGACATTCGAAAAAATCAAATATTATTATAAATGATTTATTTAATTTATTTTAGTTATTTATTTGTTGCGTAAATGATAATTAAGCCTAACGTATCAATTCTTTGAAATAATAAACAATCATTATTTCGTAGCCTAATCGCAAGTAAAATGATACAAACTTTATTTTTTTCAATGATTTATTTACACATCGAGCACTTTTAATGTTTAGAAAATTGTTCATGTTTTATTGAAATAAATATTAGGGTGTAATGAATTGGAATTCATATCCGACAAAAATGCTAATGAATATTAGGATGTAATGAATTGGAATTCATATCCGACAAAAATGAAAAAAAATTTAACTTTTAGATGGCCGAGGTGTTGAAGCGACGGGACAAACTTACAAGAATATAATACGAAATTACATCAGAAGTTCGACACCCGGCCTATATACAAGAGATTTACGGAAACTCATTACTTCATTTTTTTCTGTACAAAAACTTTTTTTATATTTTCAATGAACTGCAAAATTTATGTATTGGACTTTTATAGCATAAAAAAGAATTCTATGATTTAATTATTAATTATTTTTTATCAAAATAGCCGATCTGTCTAGAAACTAGTCGATCCGAGCGTTACATCCCAGCCTAGCCACTGGACAGTCAGCCTGTGGCGCGCCAGTATCGACTCAAGGCGGACTTGACAGAAATGATACAGCGCCACGAATTTTTTCCACATGGGATAGGTCAAATTGCATTTTTCTGGTTTAAAATCTAATATAACGAGAAAGAATAGAGATAACTCAAAAAAAATTTTTTTAAATAAAGTTCATATTACGTGGATTAAAGGAAAATATGTAAAAATGCCTACATTGCTTATTGTGGTAAAAACTATTCAAATAACCATTTCTTTAAAATCCTCAACTGTATCCATGGGCTCGCATGAGCTCTTCCATGCATAAGTTTTTAGAACATGGTCCTGATATTGTGCGGCAGTTTTCCATGCCTATTGCGTTTTATGTGGAAGATGCTCTCGAAAATGTGCACAAAATTTTCAGAGAGACAGTTCGGGAACATTCCAGAATAAGCAGTCATATTAATGGTTTATTTGGATAGAAGGCTAGAAATGCATAAGAAAAGACCAATTCCTGAGGAGATTAAACGCTTTCTGGTGCCAGGGTAAGATACTAACATTTAATAATAATTATCATAATAAAAATAATTATTTAACCAACAAAAATTGCATTTTCTGACAGACGACTCAACCTGAAGATAGCAGTAATAAATATTGATGGATGAATGATTGTTAAAATAAGAAAAAGTGCTGTCTCAGAAAAAAGTTATAATTATAAAAGTTTAATAAACATTACTTGATCCATCGTAAGTACCTTCATATTCTGTGATATCTATTATACCCCCCTTGATTTAAAATTTCGTTGAACTCTTTGAGAGCGTTTGTAATCTGCTTATGTTTTGTGGGGTTACATGAGCCACTTTTTCTGGGGATACTTGAATCAAAATTTAATTTCTTTATTTCTCTGTTTTCTTAATTAGGACCTCAAAATCGTGCGAAATTGTAAACGGAAAACAAAAATTGACTTAACTACGAGTGAAAGCATAAAAGGGATTCGCTGAAACCGGGATTTTCCCATTCGACCCAAATAGATTTTATGCATCAGACTTACTTGGTAGTGAATTCACAAACAAAGAAATGACCACAGAGGTCAACGTCGATAGAAATTTGACAAATCTAGCTCTGGAAAACGAAAATAAACCTGAAAATGAACGTGAAAAGTCGCCTGACCTCGATGATATTCCGCTCGGAAACCGAATTCGTCCATTCCTTCTAGGAAAGTCAACAGAACAAATACGTGGATTCCCACCCTGCTTAAAATGACGGATAGGATCCGATAGAGTCAAATACAAAGCCGGATAAATGTGCGAATAGCCCACGTCGGATTTTATTCCGTCTCTATCTGAATCTCTTTCGGTTCGTAAAATCTTAAACGGAAAACTAGCGACTCTATCCGGATTTTAATCTGAATGACAATTAGAAGACTGTTTTCGTTCAAGTCCGAAGACGATTACCTATCTGGCTCGATCCTGCTCTAAAGCGAACATCGGAAATAGAAAGTTGAATTATTTACCCGGCATAATCTTATGCGACCCTATCAGGAACTATGTCGGAACTTATAGGGTCTATAACTTAATTCGTGCGGTTTGCTAAGAGATGGCGTAACTTGATTATTATTCCATCGTTCCAAACATTCGACATGCGTTGAAAATCTACCGTCGTTGTGCATTTTTTCAGTATATGTCATTCATTTGAAGCGTAAACAGCTATAATTTTTGTTCACTTAAATATTTCGAACTTTGTGCCGGAAAAAGTGTTTTTGCGGGGAGTTCTCCTACATTATTTTCATATGAAGAAAACTACTGCCGAAAGTCATCGTATTTTGGTGGAAGTGTATGGTGAACATGCTCTAGCTGAGCGAACGTGTCAAAAGTGGCTTGCTCGATTTAAAAGTGGTGATTTCAGCTTGGAAGACGAAGAACGTCCTGGACAGCCAAAAAAGTTTGAAGATGAAGAACTGGAAGCATTACTCGATGAAGATTGTTGCCAAACACAAGAAGATATCGCAGAATCTTTGGGGGGCACTTAAGCAGCCATTTCAAAATGTTTATAAGCAGCCGGATACATTGAAAAGCAAGGAAATTGGGTTCCACATGAACTCAAGCCGAGAGATGTTGAAAGGCGGTTTCGCATGTCCGAAATGCTACTGGAACGCCACAAGATGAAGTCCTTTTTGCATCGGATTGTTACTGGTGATGAAAAATGGAGCCGTTACGACAACCCCAAGTGCAAAAAATCATATGTGCAACCCGGGCAGCTAGCCAGATCAACGGCAAAGTGGAATATCCATAGTGCGAAGGTAATGCTCTGTACTTGGTGGGATCAGAAGAGTGTGCTTTATTATGAGCTGCTAAAACCGGGTGAAACCATCAATGGAGAACGCCACCGAACACAATTAATCCGTTTGAAGAGAGCAATAGCCGAAAAACGCCCAGAATATGCGACCAGACACGAGGCAATAATTTTCCATCATGACCACGCTCAGCCCCATGTTGCTATTCCGGTTAAGAACTATTTGGAAAACAGTGGATGGGAAATTTTACCCCACCCGCCTTATAGCCCAGACCTTGCCCCTTCGGACTACCATTTGTTCCGGTCGATGCAGAACGCCCTCACTGGAATACGGTTCACATCAGAACAGGGTATCAAAAATTGGCTTGATTCATTTTTGGCCGCCAAGCCGGCGCAGTTCTTTTGGGATGGAATCCACAAATCGCCAGAAAGATGGGCAAAAGTCATAGATTCAGATGGACAATACTTCGAATAATACTATGGTATAACAATTATTATTATATAACATCATAAGTTTGAAAAACCCGCACGAATTAAGTTATAGACCCAATACATTAGAAGACTGATTTCGTTCAAGTCTAAAAACGGTTTTCATCCGGCTTTGAAGCGAACATCCGAAACAGAAAACTGAATTATTTGGCCTACTGAATCTTATGCGGCCCTATCTGAAACTTTCTCGCAACTTACATTAGAAGACTGTTTTCATTGAAGTCCGAAGACGATTACCTATCTGGCTCTGTCCGGCTTTAAAGCGACAATCGGAAATAGAAAGTTGAATTATTTACCGGACAGAATCTTATGCGACCCTATCAGGAACTATGTCGGAACTTACATTAGAATACTGTTTTCGATTAAGTCTAAAAACGGTTTCCTATCAGGCTCTATCCGGCTTTCAAGCGGATATAACAAAATTTATTTATGAAAAACAAAAAACAAAATTCAAATATGACAATATGTTTTTTTTGTAAGATATAGTTTATACGTTTTTTAAATAAAGGGTTGCAGTACAAAGCTAGATAACCGACATTTTTGGCAAAAATGAGCTTTTTGCATTGAAAATGATTAAAAAATCAAGTACATGTTGTTAAAGGATTTGTTCGAAATCTCATTTTTATTGTAATAATAAAAAGATTGGTAATTAGTAAAATGTTAAATCTTAATTTTTTACCAAAAGCCACTTTTGTAACTTTTACAACAGTTACAGTGCGATACCACTATATAAAATCTTTATTTTCCCGGAACAGAATAAGTTTTTTCTATGAAAACTTTTTATTCTTATTTAGCCTCCCCATATTTCGGGAGCAAGTTTATATTATTTTTAAAAATTGAAAAAACACCGTTTACTTCACTTACCTATGTTTGTAATTTATTATACTATTATACTATTAATTATATTATATAATGTGCATTCTTATATTTGATAAAAATGTATAAATAATTACTAGCTTTTAGCTCAATTTTATAAAAGCTTTATTATTTAAAAATTTTCATTTTGAAGACTTCTAATTTCAGCTAGTCTTCGATTTGCTGTTTAAGTTCAACTTTAAAGTTAGAATACTAATTTCAGGTTCATGTATTTTTTATCTGGAACAATTTTTTTAACTGGAATTATTATTTTTTTATTATTTTTTTATGCTGGAAAATTGTGCTAAAATTAAAATATTTTTTACTTATAATACATCTGAAAGTGATAAATCCTTTAAATTTTGGAGCTTTACAGTTTCAACATAAATCACAAATTAACCCATTGGCACTGGCGGCTGGCATTCCATGCCGCTTTCCGATCAAAAATTATGATTATTCTCTAGTGTGCCAAAAAACCGCTAAAACGTGCTTAGGTATCTTTCAAGCATCTATCATAATATGTCCCCATACTACTTCCTGCTTCGATTATGCTCTTTACAGTCGACAATGATCTCGTGAAGAGAGAAGGTGCGTGCACTCGGCACTTCGTACCGCCCGACGTGGGGAAAACAACCTATCTACGTAACAACGACAAAAATGTTTCCGAAATTCCTATAGAGGCTATTTTTAATGCTAAATTAGGTGATATGTTAATTTTTGTGCAAAAATACAAATAAGTATTCGTATTATGGAACAAGTTGTCGATTCCGTGTGGGCGGCACTCCATACCGCCCGCCGGCGATCTACTTCGCCTACTATCCGTCCAAAAAGTTTAGGCACCTCGATTTTTGTGCAGATTTTCATGAAAATCTCAGCCAAAAAAAATCCTAAAAATATGAGACAACATGCATGTTACAGGTGAAGGTTTTGCGAGTGAAAGGTGAAAAAGCATAATAATCCTATGATCATTTCAGAATACTCAAGTTTGAATAGCTGTAAGTCACTGAAAAAAATGATGAAAAATCTGCTAAAAATATATGGGTTTCGTTGATCCTTTCTGTGTCCAGTGGTGTTATTTAGAGTCAGAAATAATTATTCGTTAATAAGTTATTGACAAAAGAGTGGGGAGGTGTTTACTCCGGAACTAAGGAACGTACCGAGATGATTCTTGAAGCAAATTACATATTTTTGGCTACTGACAATGTTGTGCATATTATCAATGAGCAATAAGTTGCACTTCAATGTCTAAAAAATTCTTTTCTTCTTGGGAAAATACAAAAGACTTTATGATAATCCAGGCAACCGTATCCCATTTTTTGCATCAGTTCTTAGAGGCTGTGTAACTTTGTGAGGGTGAGAGAAGGTCGTGTTGCACGTGTAGTGTAGTTTAGGTAGGGTTTCGAATCCCCAGCGGTCGCGATTTTTCATAGCGTTGGGCGTGCGATTATGTTCGTAAGTGACCGCGTCTGCAATTGCGTAATTTCCAAAATAAATCAATTGCAATTATTATATATAAAACAGTTTTTTTTGCAAATTTATTTATCTGTTTCAAGCTACTGCAACGGATAGGGCAATATGGGCCGCGGAAATATTCCGCATAGAGCCGCATAAACAACCAGATAATCCAAATTTATTATACCGTATAAGAATCCTTATAGAGCCCGACAAAATACCGCATAGGGCAATATGGACAGCGGATATATTCCGCATAGAGCCGCATAAAGAACCAGATAGACCAAATAAAATAAGGCTGGACACCGAAAATATTTTGTATACAACCAAATAAAAAACCGGATAAAAAAATTGTATACACTGACCAAGTTCCGCACAGAGCCATATTTAAACCCAGACACAAATACCGTATAAGTATCCGGATAGAATCAGATGAAAACCGCATATGCTTTTACTGGACACAGAAAAAAATTCGCATAGAACCAGATAACAATCAGATAGAAAAAATTGTATGCACCGCCTAAGTTCCGTATAGAACCGTATTAAAAGTCGGACACAAAAACCGTATAAGTATCCGGATAGAATCCGATGAAAACCGTATAGGGCTTTACTGGACACCGAAAGTATTTCGGATTCAACCGGATAAAAAACCAGATAGAAAATGTTGTATACGCCGACCAAGTTCCGCATCCTATCCGTCTCTATCGGATCTCATCTGTCATTTTAAGAAGGGCAAAAGCTAAACCACGAAAGACTCCAACTCAGATGAGAGAACGAGGAAAATGTATCATCGCTACGGATAGACTAGAGAAAATATTGATCGAGAAGAAGCAAAAGAAGAAGAAGCCTCTTGAAAAACTTGCAAAATGAAGGAAATGAAAAAAATTAACAATACGAGTTTTTCGCATTTAATTTGTTCGTACTATGTGTTTTGTTTCAGATAATTACGAATGTAAATGAATAAAAAATAATTTAATATGATTGTATATCTACTAATTAATCTTTCTTTAAGGTCTTTGCGATGATTTTGTAACCATCAAGAGTAGCATTCATCCTTATAAATATAGTCGGGGATACTTGAACCAAAAGATATGTTTTTGTAAAATGTCAATAATTTTCATAAGATACCAGATTTATTATAATACTTCTAGAACTTATTAATGAATGTTCGGTTCAACGTATAAATATCTAAAACATAATTTGTGACGATTCTCTTAACAGATAAAGGGACTAACAAAAAAGTGGGTTGAGTATACCCACTCTCCCCTAACTATAGAAGCATCCCAAAGTAACTATGAAGTCTCCTGACGTATCTCGAAGCAATTTGAAGAATCTGAAATGAGAAAAAGTGTATATCATGCATATAACTTTTACAAGAATTTTTTTACAAATATTCTTCTTTATATTAAATATAAATATTTAAACCATGTATTTTCAATTATTTATTAATAGATATAAAAATATTTTGAACGTCTCGATAAGGATTCATCTTTAGGAACTCTCGTATAACGACCAAAATGATTTCATTGCATGATGATTATATATGTCCATTCGGAGAATACAGACCACTCATGTATAGCTTGCAATTAGAGCCTTTATGCAATGTCAAACGCTCTGTTATGTTCCAGTTAGGGACAATGAGATGGGCTGAATTACATCGAATAAACCTCTTCACAAATCGTTATTAACTCTAGTCAATGTTCAATCGTACCAACATAAATCTTGAAATCAAATACAAACAGGTGACATAAAAAGAGTGGCCTTTATTAGTGGTCTGAGTTTCATTAAAAAAAAAGAACTTGAATGATGTTTCTGATGTATGGTATCCAGATAACAATTATGCTGCAGCATTTCAGCATCAGGCCGTGTTGACACACAACCCAGCTAACCAGTTACTATCCTGGAAAGTTCTTAAGTGATCACATGTTATCAGAGGAATTGTTACTTGTATGTCAGTTTCCTAGCTGGTAACGGGATAATCGCCGTAGTTTACTAGGGAGGCTTGTTTGCATCCGTTACCTGCCAGACTAGTAACATAGTGGTAACAGCCAGCAGACATATTAAACTTCTTGCGCATGTGCAAGGAATAAGCATTCATTGGCTCCGTGATTCCCCACACAATTTGAAAGTGTAAAATTAAATAGCTTTGACGTTACTTTTGCAATAAATAAAAAAACATGTTTCATTTTTGCTTGCAGTACATTCGTTTTTAAAATTATAATTACTGGTAAAATAATCTAAATTAGACAGCAAAATGGTTTAATTTAAAAATTGGTGCAGAATATCTATAAGCGTGAATATTTTAATAATTTACCATTAATATTTATTATTTACCAATTTTAAGGTTAAAATTTAAATAATCTCGGAACAAAGAAAATTTTGTTGTTGTTGAAAATGTATTACTTTTTATTATTGATGTGCTACTGTAAGCAGTGTAATAGAAATAGATTTTCAAGAATTTTCAGGACAAATTTTTAAAAAAATTTGAAAACCCGCAATTATTATTTTATAAAATTAACTCGTTACATTTTTAATTATGCCGTATCTACTAGAACTGATATAACATCTGTTTACTTAATTATTTTATGAAAATATTACGAAAAATAAATTCAAGGTGCTGGTAAATTGTCATAGAAGATATTTTATAATATATAACCAAAAGTAATGGGAAAAATGACTAAATTCATAATTTTTAAGTATTCCCTTCATCTTTGGCTTCTGCTTATTTTTTGTAGAGCTTTGATAGGTTTTCCTCTTATCGAAGAAAAATCACTAATGTGGCAAGTACTGATGATTATATACGTATAAAGTTACAGTATTTGGCCAATTTTCAAGCAAGTAAAAAAAAATCGTTTGATTTAACTTGACTAGAAAATGTAACTTTCAAATATACGATGAAATTATTTTATAATTAATCTATTTTTAATAGGCTTTTGTATTTAAAATTTATTTAAAATGTTTAATTTCTAAAACCTAAAATTTGTAATCTGATTCATTTAAAATTCAAAAATTCAAAATCAAAATAATATATAAAAATAAAAGTTGTAGATTTGATAATCGTTAAATTTTAGAAATTGACCAGCTTCAACATTCAACATTATAATATTTTTTAAATAACACTAGTTTCAAAATGGAAATTTTTGAAATTAAACACCGACATTTGAAATCAGTCGAAATAAAATCCAATTTTTCGTTTAAAAACTAAATTGGAAAATGTTTGTTCAGTCTTTGATATTTTAAAACTGTTTTGTTGTTGTAATTAGTGTTATTAAATTAGTTTAATAACATTAGTGTAATAAGGGTAATTTCTAATAGCACAATATTTTGAATCTGAATAATTTAAAATCGAGAGATTTAAAAATATAATATTGTAGACTAAAAGTCATTTAAAAAATAAAATGGATTTCTAAATATGTCTAAGCAGCATTGATAAAAGAGAAAATTTTAATTCTTAAAAACCTAATAAAATTGGAAAATAATGCTGTTCTTAACATTCTGCTACCTCGGCGGTAGCT
>CAKNWW010250243.1:0-10339 GCA_932074435.1 Andricus kollari | reverse complement strand
ATGGAGAGGTTTATGTCAGGGAAGCTGTGATTGAAAAGAAAATTCTTCTAAGCAAATAGACCTCTTAATAATACATTATCGCCTAGGTTTACAGTCTCTTAGAAAATAGAGAAGTAACACAATCTCCAAGAAACCTTTTAAAATAATCGGTTAAAATTTTGTGTAGAGATTTATTAAATTCAAAAAACGTTTTATATATCTCAATTTGTTTACAATTTTCCAGATGTAGTCAAAAATTTTAATTAATATTAAAAGAACTGTTAACAGTTTTGGAAAATGGTATCAAGATTATTAAAATCCCAATAAGGAATTTAAAAAGCTTTACATAAATTTTAAGGCGATAAAACATAATGTCGATGTGTGCAAATAAGACTATTTTATCATTTGGTTCTGACATTAAAAAGACGTAACATTCATTTTTGATATTGTCCAGATAATGTAAAAAATTAACGTCTACACCTTTTTAATGTCAGAACCAAATAATGGAAAAGTCTTATTAGCACCCATTGATGTAATATTCGAAAATTGAAGGATTTTAACAATGTCACATAACTAAAAAATTAAGGCATAAATGAAGAAAACTGTTTAAATTTGTATTAAAAGTATTTTCTATAGCAACAAGCGACTAGAATTTTGGTTGTTGATTAGAAGTTCTGCATCATCATTCTACAATAACTAATTTGGGATGACCTTTATGTAATGGAATAAATACATGAATTACATACTGATGAAAAGTAGTGCGAATTAAAAAGTCCTCAATAGAAGCTCACCTGTAACGAAGAAGAGATTGCCATTTAAAAACACCTGCATTTTTTTAGACAATTTACTTTTTGTTAATAGAAAGTCACGAATTAAAAAATTAATCATTAAAAATTCAACTTCTGCAAATGAAGGCAAAAGTTTAAATTAAAAATATCAGCTGAAAGATTAAATATTTTTAATTCACTCAAAATTGTATAGTTTTTAATTTAAAGCCGTCAAACTAAATGCTTTGAAGAAATTACCGCGATTTGTTTAACTAGGGTATTTTCATTACATTGTATTCAACTTTAAATCAATTAGACGAGAATGGTCAGACGGATTCAAGGGGAAGCTCGCGTGAAATCTGAACGAGCGAAGCGAGTGCGAAGAGCTGAAGGCAAATCACACGAGTGGTAATCGCATATTTTTAAACTTTTTTTCAAGCAATTCACGGAATTCCACAATTTAAAGGAATTCAACAAATTGCTTGAATTCCGTGACTTCCATGAAATCTATGAAGCCCGTAAATTCCGTGAATTGAAATTTAAGAATCTTAAATTAGATTCAAATCAAATTCAAAATCCCATATAACGTCCAACATTCCAGTCAATGTATAAATTCCTGAAAATAAACCAAGAATCTTACGATAAAATTTGGACAAACACCACAAAATGCTCCTATTGCAATTCCTGAAAACAAAATGAAAATTTGTTTCTTTGGACAAAAATAAAAAAGGGGAAAGAAAAATGAGAAGGCAACCAACCAAATCCCTTTCCTGCTCTTCTTTATTTCTTTCGTCTTTTTTATTTTTATTACTTTGAAATCACAATAAAAAAGCATGGATAATATTCACCAACGTTTCGGTGCTCACACAGCACCCTTATCAAAGTAAGAAAACTCAGACCTGGTCCAAAGAAACAAATTTTTATTTTGTTTTCAGGAATCGCAATAGGAGCATTTTGTGGCGTTTGCCCAAATTTCATCGTAAGATTCTTGGTTTATTTTCAGGAATTTATACATTGGATTCCGTGAATTCCATTAATTCCACTAATGGCGTAAATTCCATTAATTCCATGAATTTCCATGTATTCATTTGATTCTATGCATTTCTTGAATTCGGTAAATTCCACAAATTCCACAAATTACGTGAATTACTGGCATTCCGTGAATTCCATGAATTCCTTGAATTCCATGAATTCATTCCACTTCAATATTCTTTCCAAATTTCACTTCTACCATGCGTCCCGACACTGA
Organism: Andricus kollari; assembly: GCA_932074435.1. Lineage (NCBI taxonomy): Eukaryota > Metazoa > Arthropoda > Insecta > Hymenoptera > Cynipidae > Andricus > Andricus kollari. The sequence continues at coordinate 8,344 of CAKNWW010250243.1, read as the reverse complement.
CACATGCGCGTCCATTGCGTCGATTCGCAAAATAGAGATGTGTCAAAGTGCGCATGCGCCATTATTATTTCCGCACAGAGCGCGCGAAACGCTGATTTGCCAACTAATAAATATAAAATTATAAAACAGTCTTACTGTGGTATCTATTTTAAATTATACAGTTTTTTAAATCCTATTAAATTCTTTTAACATCCTTTAAATCTACTAATTTTTCTCCTATTCCCAGATATATCTACATTCATCTCAATTCTTGAAATTATCTGTACTCCTTGAATTCATGGAATTTCCTGTATTCTGATAAATCCCTGAATTTCATGGACAAGAAATTAATGCTAAAAAATATAAGAAATTCAGAAGAATTGAAGGAACTCAAGAAATTCTATGAATTAAGGGAATTCAAAGAATTCAGAAGATTTGAGGGATTTTAGAAGATTTGGAGAATTCAAAGAATTTTAGGAATTTGATATATGCAAGGAATTCAGAATATTCAAGGATTGCATAGAAATCAAGGATTTCAAATAATTTAAGAATTCATGGAATTTAAGGAATTCAGAGAATGAAAGGAATTTAGAATACTTAAGAAATTAATAATATTCAAGGATTTCAGGAAACTCAGAGAATTTCAGGGATTTCGGAGCAAATATGAAATTGAAAGCATAAGTAAAATAAAAATATTACATTTATTATGACATAAGTTTGACACAGTAAAATGTACTATACATTTTTACATTCATGAGAATCTTTTTATTACATTACGATCAGGAAGTTCGCTAATGTGACTTTGAACTAAAATGTAAAGAAGATTGAAACTGATTTTTGTATTCAGTCCCAAAAAATATGTTTTTAATCAAAAAAATAGCATAATATTAATGTCAACTCCTTTTTTGAAGAAAAAAGGGTCGGTTTTCTAAGAGAAAGTCAGGTTTACAACGAAAAATAACTATCATTGAGAGAAGCTGTGGTTCAAAGTTGAAGTGGCCAAGGATTTTCAAAAGCTCTTGTAAATTTTTCTTTTTTAACATTATTTACTGGAGCAGTGTTACCAAAGTGCACCTAAGACTCAAATCAATAAAAATCTTATTCGACAAAAGAAATCAACTGTACAAAATATTGTATTATCATAAGATATTCTTTGAATGTTGTTACTGACTTCTCGTTAAAATTTGGTCAACTACTTGGTTGAAACTTGAACTACCTTATTAAAAATGTATCTTATTGCGGGGTGCAAAAATACTTCAAAATAGCGTGAGGTAGTTTTTGAATGGCATCGAGTAAAAGAATACTTCCAATGGAAAACAAAGAAAACAATACCAAGGATTTAACTACTTTGTTAAAAATTCGTTTTCATTGGTTAAAGATTTATTATTTTAGTTAAAAATTCATCTCTTCAGTTCAAAATGTAACTATTTATTAGAAAATTTATTTTTTTTTGTTAAAAAATTAACATCTATTGTAAAATGTAAAATCTATTTTTTAGATAATTCGTACCTTCTGGTAAAATATTAATCTTTGTTGGTTAACAATGCAACTTTTTGGTGGAAAATTAATTTGTCTGGTTTGAGTATTCAAATATTTCTTTAAAAATTCGTATTTCTTTGTTGAAAATTTAACTTCCTGATTGTACATTATAACTTTTCTGTTGAAATTTTGATTTAATGTTACTGAAATCTTCAAAAATCTTTTTGAATTTTCTCAAATATTTTAGGATAATATAAAATGATATAATAATGCTAGTAAACTATAAACATATGCTTCAGTCCAAAATTAAAATTGAAGATATTAAAATTATGAAATTAAATATCTACTCTGATAAATGTTCTTGCTCTTCGCCTTTAGGATAGTTTTTTAGTATACAAAAATTTCGTCATTATCGTTTTACAGAAACAATTCGGATGTTTTCCAAAGACTTCGTCAGGTTTATATCAAGTAATGAAATAATTTTTAAAATAGAGTCTCACCCCCTGTTTTCATTCCTTTAGTGTAAAAATAATTGTGCAATTTTACTAAAAAGTGTTAATTATTTTTATTGTAAATGTAATAAAATAATAGTAGATATCACTCAAAAATAATTTTTTCCTATTTTTATTCATAATACTACCTTGAACAGAGAAAAAATATAATCTATATCAGGGGGTTGGAAATATGTCTTAGATATTTCCGACCTGAAATAAATGAAAACAGCCTTCTAAGATTTGAAATGTGTGCCAATGATCGCAAATTACCTCTAATTCTCTTCAGAAAGATTACAAAAATATTTAATAGTTATTCAAAAATAATTCTAAAATAATTTGAGTTCCGGTTTTGAGCCTTTAAACCACCCGTATAAAAGAAAGATAAAATACAGTCTTTTGCGTAAAAGTGCAAAACTATTTTAAAGCATCACTCTCAAGATCAGTAAGTTTTTGTATAAATCTATAAAAAAAAGTTACGTGCGAAATAAAAAGGCACAAAATATAATCTTAGATACTTTACAGAGGGTAGTTATGACCTTCTAAGGGTGGTACCATAATTTGCATGAGGTGATATTGCTTTTTAGTGACTTTGAATTATTTTTAAAAAAACTGTTAAATATTAAAATAATACTTCTGAAGTAATCCTAGGACTTTTCGTATGAGAATATATAATAAAAAATAAATATAAAAAAAAATGGTGACCCCTTATGGAGGGAAGTTTTTTCACTCTCAAGAGTAGTATTTAAAGGTCTTAAACGACGAGTTATATTTTTTTTGAATTTACGAAACTAGGCTTAATTATTTTCACACAAAATTGAAGAAAATAGGTCTGTGAGACAATGGCAAATTTTTATTTTATTTTTGGAAGCCAATCTATCAGTGAGCCTCAAGGATTTCAAACCAGAAAGTTCTTGCAAATGAAATTCAGTATCTAGACTTATTATCAAAGAAGTCGATAATCTAAAAACAGTGTATTTTAATTTATCTTTATTTAACTACCTTATACAATATTTTGAACATCTACATAGCGCTTTTAATCATTTTTGTCTAAGTCCAAGGTACGAAAAGCCCAAAGGAAGCCAGTCTTTCATATTTCTTTTTCAGTTTTGAAATTCTTTTTCTAGCTAATTTTAAAAAATCTGTTCAATACCTTGGAACTTCAAGTAATGAAAAAACTAAAAAAAATGTGTGAAGCTGAAGGAATAAATAATAGATAAATAGCAGAATTTAAAAATGCTAAGGATGAAAAATTGATCCAAGTTTTCTTTTTTAGTTAGTTTTTTAAACACTGTATAAGTATTCTGAAAAGTTCTGTATCTCACAAATTTGACTGCGTATTTTTTCAATTAAATTTGAAACTGCATTTTAAAAATACTATAAGAATTTGTTGATCGTAATTGGAATTTTTTTATGAACGAAGTGTATACATTACCGGTACAGTAACAAAAATTTAGGGTACCAGTAAAATTGTGTATAAAAGTTTTTAAACGTTTTAAATATTTCGCTCAAAAAAGATATCGAGCCCATTTTAAAATAAATGAGTAAGAAAGTATTTCAAAAGATTTAAATATATTAAGAACTGTGTGTTTAATAGGGGCTTTTATATCAGAAATTGTTTTTTTGTTGTTGTCATTACGTTTATTAAAGCGACTTTGTTCTTGAATTTTATTTATTGATTATAACTTTCGAATAATTTTTTAACGTATTTTATACTTATTTTAAAACAGTATTGAGCTCATCCCGCCATATACATATAATATGATAAAAGTTTCCGCAAACGTTTTCTCCGTGTATTTACGGCGCACGATTTTATTTTTAGTCATATTATGATTATTGTATGCCTACGCTTTAGAGGTAATTATTTTGTTCCATTTTAGTATATTTTAATAAAAGCTTGTTTAATATTTTTTAATTATATATGTTTTAATTTAAAAACTCTGGATTATTAAACCAATTTCCTTAAAATCCTTTATCTGAATTTTTTGTTACGATATCCTGAATCCTCAACTTGATTTTGTTAGGAAATATGTGACAAGTAATTTATGATTTTTAAAGGTAAAAAAAGTGCGGAATGTTAACAAAACTATATTTTTCCTTATTTGCTATACATATTGCGAAGTGTGACTTGACGACATTGTTTTTCGTATACTTTTGAAACCCGAATATAGATCGTAAATCAATTTATACTGTAGACGATGTAAATAACTGATTACGCAGATCGTGATATATGCCCCTCACGTAGGATAATATGAATCTCGGAAAAATAAGTTTTGAATTTTTATCATTAATTACGGGTTTACATCAAACCTTTTTGATTAATATTGAAAAATAATAATAAAGAGCAACAATTTTCTACAAAAAAAAAAAATATATATATATATGTTAATTTCTTGTTCATACTTGAATTACTTTTTTGAAATAAAATAAAGACAATTTACCGGCTTTATCGTCGTAATTTTATGTGCTTATTGACAAACCACAATAATAAATAAACATCGCAGTCGATGATAAATATCGCCTACATTATTGATTATTGTATGAAAAAATATTTCCTATTGACGGTAAATAGTTTCATACTGAATTCGAAAAGTACATGAATAAAATCTTCAGCATTTTGTCGCCAATAACATTTTTGTTGCAATAAGTGACACTAATGCACATATGATCAAGGCTCTAGCTAGATGAGGGATGACCAGGGTTTAACCCCCCATTTGCTTTCCAGAAATTCTTGAAACATGAATATAATATACATATAGTTTCCTGTGTGCCGCTGAAAATCCCGCCGCAATTTTGTCTTGCTGTCATTCGTTTTTAAATGGTACGTATAACGTTTGCCAATTCAACTTATAAGCAATGCAAATTTTGTAATTAAATATATTGATAAGACCCTAATGCCAATACAAATATTCTTCATGAAAATTTAAATGATAAGGTCAATTAAATCCGACATTTTTCTAAAAACCAGTGAAAATGTCAGAGAACAAAGTTTACCTAGTTTATAGCAATATGAATATACGCTTTACAGAACGCTGTAATGTCTCAACTTCATCCCACCACCTAAATATAGGCCATCATTTTTGACAACAACGAGATAATGGCTAGTATATTTACCAGTCAAACTTCGAAAATTCGTCAGTTGCAGATCAAGAATTTCGATAAAAATCAGTTCTCTGTTTCCAGCAGAATGAAGATTTTTGTTTGGACTCTTGTGTTTACTTTTCTGATACTTCTCAATTATGTTCGTGAGTATAAAATAATTAAGATATCTTATATCTGTGCATTGACTATATTCAAGAACTGGTTTCTTGTAAAGCATACATGGAACTCAAATTCACATTTCATTGCCAATTAGTTAAAAAATATGTTAAAAATATGTTAAGAAAATTTTATTTTTTTAAATAAAAAAATGCAATAATTGTTTTTTAATTAAATATAATTATTTGTTTATTTTTTTGTTAATTATATTACATTGAATTATTTTATAATTATTTTTATAAAATATAATCTTTTAATGAAATATTTTCATCACAACAATAACTTTTTTACTATGTCATTTGTTCTGACCATGAAACCTACTGGCGTACAAAATGGCTTATGAAATTATAAACTGTTTATACGTTTTCAAGTTAAGACGATTTTTTGTTATTGATACCATTCTAGAAATAAATTTTAACGAGTTGAGGACAAAATCATTTTTTAGCACAAACTGATAGACTGTTGAATTCGTTCTTCATTATTTATAAATAAGTTTATAACAATACAGTAGTAAACAATATTAGGTCATTTTCCATTATAAATGTTATTCGCATGAAAATTTTCCGCATTTTCAGTAGGGAGAAAATATTTTTCTGTGATTGAGCATTGCCTAAATATTTTTGTTCATTAAGTGCAACTGCATTCATTAAGATGTCTAATGATTTAATTTAATCTGAGTAACAAATATTTGTTAGTTTATTATTTTAAGTTTATAAAGCGTCAAAGTACAGTTATCAGATCAAAGAATATAGTCTAAAAAGGTTCAAAGTAGGGTCAGAATTAAGGGAGAGACACGGCTAGCATAGATTAAGTTCAACCCAAAAGTGCTTGCACACCCAATTTTTTTCTTTGCATGGTTTCAGGATGCCCCGGTTATTTTTATCCAGTAATGAAAAAAAATCGTACCACGCATTTTTGGGAAAACGAGTTTTTGATTGTTAACGATTAAAACTCTCATTTTTCTCATAAACGATGCAAAATATGAATAGCAGTTCATGGTTCAAAATTGTTTCTCTTCCTAAAAGCTATGAAATTATAACCATACCAGTTTTTTTGTTTGTATTTTAACCAATTGTTCCAAAAAATTGACTAAATTGATGAAAATGTACCAAAGTAGCTTGTATTTTAACGGGTAACATAATTTTTAACGATTAGAAATTATATGTTTCTCGAAAACGACGCAAAATATTAATAGTATTTCATAATTCGAAATTGTGCTACTTCCTGAAATATATAAAAGTATGTCACTGAACTAGAAACAAACGTTTTTGAAAATAAAATTTTAAAGTTCGTTAAAATTAATGCTATTTTAGTCGATTTTTATCGACTTCTTCCATTTTTGAATGTGTTAAAATACACAAGATAAACACCCGGTGAGGATATATTTTTATAGATATAATTTGCTTTCCATTGTTGGCGTCGTGTTTGACAAAAATGAGATTTTTAATCGTTGAAAATGATGTTTCTTCAATGTTAGAAATTAAAAACAAGTTTATCTTCATTCAGAAGGTGAGGAACCCTAATAATCTCATGTAACATATTCTTTAAATTGTTTCTCACAGATAAGGGTGTGCAAAAAGCTCAAAACTTCGAGTCGAGTCGAGTCGAGCCGAGCCGATTTTTTTCGAGTCGAGTCGAGTCAAGCTCGAGCATGCTCGAAATTTCGAGTTCTCGAAATTTTCGAGCTACTCGAAAGTTTCGAGAACTCGAACGGCTTCGAGCACTCGAAAGTTTCGAGCTGCTCGAAAGTTTAGAGTTCTCGAAAGTTTCAAGTTCTTAAAGACATTCGAGTTCTGGAAAAAATTCGAGTACTCGAAAATTTCGAGTTCTCGAAGACATTTGAGTACTCGAAAGTTTCGAGCTGCTAGAAAGTTTCGGGTTCTCGAAGCTTTCGAAATTAACAAGAATTTTTTCAAACCCGGTACTAGAAGGTTTTTCGAATTGCTAACAGTGATTTTAGAATCAAAAGTAAGAATTAGAGATTTTTTATCCAAAAAGGGGACTAAATTCTTGAGAATTTTAATAAATTGACAGATAAGAATGTAATAAACTGACAGATTTCCATGAGACTGCATTTTTACAGAATTTTGTCATTATTTTGGATGAAAAATCTTGAATTTTTTATTTTTATTACAAAATCGCTGTTAGCAATCCAAAAAACCTCGTAGTATCGGGTTTGAAAAAATTCTTGTTAATTTAAAAAGTTTCGAGAACCTGAAACTTTTGAGCAGCTTGAAAGTATTCGAGTACTCGCAGACATTCGAGAGATCGAAAAGTTTCGAGCTTTCTGGAAAGCTCGATCTCGACTCGAACCTGATCGAGCTCAGCTCAAGATGACTCGAAAGCTAACAAGCTCGACTCGACTCGTTCGAACTTCGAGTTTTTAGTTTTTTGTACACCCCTACTCACAGAAGAACAAAAGTTTTTAAAAAGACAATGTTGAAATTCGTTAAACTAAATGCTGCTTTAGTTGATTTTCATAGAATTTTTCTTTTTTTTGATAATTGATTAAAATACACCAAATAAAAATCTAGGAAGAGCATATTTTTTCAGATTTCATAGGGGGAAATAATTTTGAACTGTAAGCTGCTATTTATATTTTGCGTCGTTTTCCAGGAAAATTATATTTTTTAACGTTAAAAGTGAAAAAATAGTCTTTGTGAATAACGCGAAGTACGATTCTATTCTTCCTTTGCTCAAAATAACCAAGGAGCTTCCCCAAAACACTTAAAAAGGAGAAACTGGATGTTTAAAATATGTCTGTGAAGTTAGCACACCAACAATTAAATATCCAACTTTTGTTTAATGGAATCGTTTGGATGTCATTAGGATGCGTTTGGACGCCAATTTTTTTCCTTTGGACGGCAAAACTCAAAACGATATGGATTTTTCAAAATCGGAGTGCTAACTTCACGCAGCGGAAAAAATTTTAATTTTTTTTCAAAATTTTGTTTACTAATTGTTTGGATGTCTTTAGGATGCGTTTGGAAGCATCCTAAAATATTAAAAAATTTCTAATATATCTGAATTTCATGAAATGTTAAAATTTTTATAAAATCATTTGAATTTCTTAAATTATTGTTCAAAATTTTTTAATTTCTAACGTTATTTAAATTTCTAAAATTATCAAAATTTCT
>CAKNWW010250072.1:0-11086 GCA_932074435.1 Andricus kollari | reverse complement strand
AGTAATTGCAATAGTTTTTCTTGAAACGATAAAAACTTTTAAAAAATATAATACCTATCGATAACGTGGGCTGAAGGCGACTTCAAGCGTCCATAATCAAGCATCCATCATCGTTTAAGCAGTACTCCTTAAACGATTATGGATGCGCTTGAAGTCGCCTTCAGTGCACGTTGTCGATAAGTATTATATTTTTTTAAAGTTTTTATCCTTGCAAGAAAAACTATTACAAGTACGCCGTGACCTTCTAACGCAAAATTTCACATAGAATCCGAATTCCAACAAGTTAAATGTTCATCTTCCCTTTTTAATGAGTTTTTCTTGCATGATACGGAGAGGATACGATGTGGATACTATAGCGATACGCTGTAGCGTATCCGTTCCGTTCATTCGGTCCACTAGGGCTACCACAAACATACTGACCAGGTAGAAATAAAAGCTTTCTTTGGGCTGTTGTATTACGCCGGACTTTTTAAAGTAAATGCAATTAAAGCTCGTGATCTTTGTACAGTTCATGGTTTGACGTTGTTTCAAGCAACTATGTCCCGGCGTAGATTCGTATATCTTACGGCAGTTTTAAGATTTGATGATAAATTAACGCGTGTAGATCGTCAAAAAGCTGATAAATTATCGTGCATTCGCGAAGTGCGGGACCTTTTCATAAGTAATTGTAAAGAATATTACGAACCCAGCAGCTATTGCACGATCCCATACGCGATCCCATACGTAGGAACTGTAAGTAAAGAAGCCACAGAGGCAGTTCCGTCTTATTATGTGCGCAAATTATCAGAGAGCATTCATCACAGCAGTCGAAACATTACAATGGACAATTGGTTCACTTCCATTCCACTCGCACTGCGTATGAGAAATGAGTTTGACTTGTCAATTGTTGGCACACTGCATAAAAATAAGACTGAAGTTCCGTGTTGTTGAAAAAAAGGCACCGCCGGGCTCAAATTCGCAATCTTGTTTCACAGGTAACATGTCACTCACTTCGTACAATCCGAAGAAAAACAAAATTGTCCTTATACTGTCGACCTTGCATGAAAACGTGAAAATGGACGTGGCTACAAAAAACCCCGACGTTGTATTATTTTATAATAAGACTAAGGGCGGGGTCGACAGCTTTGACAAAAAATGTAACGATTACACGGTAACGCGCAGAATATTACGGTGGCTTATGAGGTTAATGTATGGAATTCTCGATCAGTGTAACGTGAACGCGTATACTTTTCGCGAGGAAAATAAAGGACTGGATAGGTCTAAATTCATGTTAGATTTGGCAATGGCTTTGGTCAAGCCTCTGCTGGCTACTCATGTGACACTTCCGACTCTTTCCTCTTTTTTGAGGGAAATAATTCGTGAGTGCTTGCCTTACGAGAAAAGTCCGGAAGAGCAAGATCCACACGACGATTTTCCAATAAATGTGCTTGAAAAGCCAAAACGTTGCCACTTTTGTCCATCCATTCTCGACACAAAAACGAGATTTTGTTGTACGTCTTGTAAAAAGCCAATCTGCCGAGAACACACCTCTAAATATGTTTAACTTGTTAAACTGACTGATCTTTAGCTTTTCTATAAATAAATGGTGTGACTTCCAATATAAATTGTTGATTCGTATCATTGCTAAGTACCCTGTACACAGACATTAAGATGAAAATAATAATTCATGGGAAACCATTCATATCACAAATGCCAAAATATGACAATTTTCCTTAAACCGGAAAAATATTTTTTTAAATATAACAAAACACTGCTGTCAAGGTCTCAAAGTTCATCTTTCGCACTCCACAATTCTCACCGTGAAACATAATTTGTTTATTCTATAAGCTATAATACAACAAAATTTTAAAAAACACACATTTTTACTGAAAAGTTATTTCAGTTTTGTGAAAATATTTATAGTATGTGTTGAATTCATCTTATTAATTTTACAATATTCATTTTTGTGACACTTTTAGCTACAGTTTCTAACAAAAATTTATCCCCATACGTTAATTTGATCCAGAGATACTGGACTTTAAACTTTGACCGGGTACCAACTACCCAGTGTAGGCTGAGCGGAAAATTTTGGAAGTGTAGGCTTTGAGGGTTAAGGTCCTAAAATGAAGGTTAAGTTCGTTAACCAGATATTTCCCACCAAAATTAAAAATTTTAGAGCATTTTCAAAATAACAATTTTTTTTGCAAGTTTTAGAAATTTCTGTCCAAGTTTCTTTTATATGGGAGAGAGTCTTCAAAATTATCTTAATGTAATTTTTTATTTCGATAACAATTCAAAAAGTTATATACTATTCAACATTTTTAAAATTTCCCAAAAATAGAAAAAAATATATTTTTCTGATAGATTAAAAAATTTCAATCAAAATTTTTACTAGATATGAGATATATATTTTGAAATTATCCTCATAACATTTTTTGATGCGATTAAAATTCACTACATGGTTTTATTTTTCAAAAACAATCGTCTGTATAACCTAGCTGTTGAGCGCGAATATCTCAATGAAAATGTAATTGTCAAGGTCATCAAGAAAAAGAAAAATTGTACATTATTTTGCAATATCTGAATAAGCAGTATCAGATCGAGGTACAGAAATAAATATAATATACATTAGATATAATAGTGCTGAACATAATGTATAATAGAAAAGTTCATATTTCGGACAAAATCGAGTGCGAAGCACGAGACACGGGATAAGAATGTGTTTCGTGAAAGCCGAAGGAGCTTTAACGAAAGAGAATTCACAATCATCAAATTACAGTTATTAACGCATTGACCTTTAATTGTAAAATGTCTGTGCACAAATGTGCGCAGCGAGCTTACTTTTTTATTTATTTGTGTACGCTGAAAATAAATACTGACAGAAAGATTATTTATCACGTTACATTTTTGAGAAAATTACAGCAGCACTTCGAATAAAATGTTCTCATCATTTTTGTTATTTCTGCCTTAAAACACAGTATTGGTCAGAATTGTCAATCCACTAAAAAAAGTCGTACAAGAAACATGCATAAGTTAATTAATCGCTGTGATAACCACGAAGAAAGAGAGGCATGTGTTTTTGGATACTGCTGTCTTCGAATGGTTTAAGCATGCGAGAGACAGAGGTGGTTCAGTATCAGGTTCGATTATTTAAGAGAAAGCTCAACTTCTACACGAGATGCTGAACGGTCCGCAAACGTTTTAAATACGTAAGCAGGAAACACATTTATTTTAACGTGTAACAGCAACCCACTAGGCACCAAATTTGATGACGTCGTTACGACATCGTTACGACAACTTGACATCCTATGTCCATGTAGTTAAGATGTCTCAGCGACATGGACATAGGATGTCGTAAAGATGTCGTAACGATGTCATAAAGACGTCGTCAAATTAGGTGCCCACTGGTAAGCTTTCTTTCTCATTTCCGTTAAATATTTAGTTTACCCTTGTCTTCGTATTAGAAAAACAATTTGCCACCGGAAATGGTTCATATGCCCCTGACTGTTTACGTTCCGAGAATCTGGATTTAATGTCAAGGTCAGTTCTAAAACTGACACTAAATCCAGATTCGACAGTATTTTGAAACTATCCGCATAACATTTTTTAATTATACCAAAATTCAACAAGTTAGGGCAATTTCAAAATAAAAAAATAAAAAATTCGAAGGAATTTTAGACACTTTTGTCAAAATTTCTAGTATGCGACAAAAATACTTGCAAGTTATCATAATGGCTTTTCAACATTCTGCAAATGTAACAAAATAGAAAAAACTATTTTTCTGATAAATTAAGAAATTTCAATCAAAACTTTTACTAGACTGGACACAAATTTAAAATGATTTTAATAATTAATAAACAAATAGATTAGCTATATTAGGATATTTTTAAAGCGCAGTAAAATAAATTTAATATCTTTTCAAACTGACTACAAATTTGTGTAGAGTTGACTTAGAACCGAAATTTGAACGTACGGAATCAAAGCCTACCCTAATAGCACGGAACGTTCCCGGAACGTTCCTGGAACGTTCCGCGGGCACCTTCGGAACGTTCCAGCGGAACGTTCCCGGGAGGTGTAAAATGTCCGCCGGTTGGGAACGTTCCAGGAACATTCCACTGGAACGTTCCAAACATAAATTACCGTTGTTGTTATTATTATCAATAAATATCGCGTAAACCGTAAGTGATAGGTCAAAATCGATGTCAGTTTATGATATGGATTTCATATTATAAATAGTATATGCGGTACTCAAAACTCAAAACTGACATCCATTTTAACCTATCTCTTACGCTTTACGAGATAATTGTTGTTAAAAATAACAATAATGGAATGTTCCCCTCAGGTCCCAATGGAACGTTCCTGGAACGTTCCCAAGCGGCGGACATTTTACACCTCCCGGGAACGTTCCGAAGGTGCCCGCGGAACGTTCCAGGAACGTTCCGTGCTATTAGGGTATGGCTTAATCGTCTTGTTTTTAAAGAGAACCGTCTGTATAACGGTCAGGGGTTTAAATGGCAGTTTTCGGTTTAAGTTAAAATATTTATGATATATGAATTATAATCATGAATTTAATTATAATTTATTAAATATGCCCCGTGAAGCGGGCATATTTCTTTCTCTATCCCTATCACTGGAAAGCGGACTATGTAGGGGATGAAATTCGCTACGAATCGCCTGCGAAAGATTATTATGATTATTGGGTACGGACATGACCTTGATATTTAATGGATATGACAGGCAGCCCTCGCGGCGGCTAAGGCCTAAAATCCCTTGTGGATAGAAATTTGAAATTTACATAAGATAGCATGTGCGCATTGTTTTGAAATATATTAAATGCATAAATGATTGCCTCAAAAACGTATATAACGTTTTTCAAAACGAAGCAAAATAATAGAGGAAACTTTCTTGCAAAAAGATTTCGTGAAAAATTGGTCTTTTCATTCCAGCTAAACCCGTTCTAGTTTCGTTGTTGGTTATGAACATAACCTTAAAAATTACCGGTCGGATCTCAACAAGCGGATTGATGATGAATATTTTAATTACAATAGGATTTCAAGCTATAAGTCATTCAATCGATTTTCACCCTGAAGCACTGAATAAGGGAAACAGATTAGCAGTAATTTACGTGGTGAGGGTGCAGGAGTTTGAAGTGAATAGAATAAGCAAAATTCAGAGCAGTGTTATCAGACAACCGTCTGTTAGTTCTCTCCCGTGCGACGTTAAATTACAGGCGTTTATTAATTTAAAAATATATTGTAACACACCGAGAAGTATTAGGGAAATCTATAATTATAATTATAAATTTCCTAACATTTTTATTTCTGTTATAAATATTAATAAATTAGAAATGAGATACGAGACACTCTATGCGATATTTTTAATCCGATAGATCTACTGTCATAGACAGATAAATTCAAAACTCAACTCCGATCAAACCGTTTAATAACCTCGAGCAAATTTTGTTTCCCCTAAATCGAGATTTTATCAGTTTTCCTACAGACCCTCTCGTTATCTGAAAATTAAACTCTTATTTTCAGAATAAATTTATTTATTTTCAATCGCATGTAAACAAGTGGAATTCATCCCTAAGGAATTGCAACTTTCAGGCAACAGGTGGCGACAGACTATTGCCGTGGCCGTACCCAATAGTTCACAATTTGCCGTAGCGGGGAAAATGCGACACTGCGGCGCTAATCGCTTTTCGCCCAACTATCGCGTTTTAATTATATTTAAGTTGATAAAATGTTAGAGAAATAAAGCCCTGTTTTTGTAATTATAACTTCCCAGTGGGCACCAAATGATTGACGTCTTTATGACATCGTAACGCCATCTTTACGACAACTTTACGACATCCTATGTCCATGTCGTAAAAACACCTTAACGACATGGACATAGGATGTCGTGAAGTTGTCGTAACGATATCGTAAAGACGTCGTCAAATTAAGTACCCACTGGTTTAAACTACGAATTTGCGTAGAAGTTAAGGGGTTATATCTAGTAATGTTAATGAAATTTTATAAGGTTTTTTATTAGCCATGTTGACAAAATGTTATTGAAATGGACTACAGAGGATCGATTTCTAAATATTTTTAGGCACTTTTGCATAACAAAAATTTTGAAAGTAGGAGAAAATATGGCCGCTGCCGCAAAACACGTTTTTTTATTATTACTTGCGATAAGCACGATAACTGTGGAACGGATTATCTGCAATTAAAAAACTAACAAGATTTCATTAGTATATTCCTGTCCGAAGTTCGTGAACGAAGGGATTTTCATTTGGACCAAAATTTATATTTCTTCTTTGGTCAAAAAACCGAATTTTTTGAACCTTAAAAATCGAAATTTTTGGAAAAATCGTCGGTCAGTTTTTGAACTGTTTCTGTCTTTCAAACAAAAAAACTGGTAAAATGCTGGGTTAGTTCTTAAAGCATTTGCTACATGGCCTAAGTGTTGTTAGTGTTAATTGTTTAAAACTTTTTGAATAAAAATAAATAATAGAAATAAAAAAAACGTGTTATGCGGCAGCGGCCATATTTCATCCAGTTTTCAACATTTTTAATGAAAAATTACCCTATATAAACACTATATACCTATAACCACTTAAGTGTAAGATAAGGGCTAATTTATGATAACAATATTTATTGGTTTTCTTAAATTCATATGCATATTATTAACTGTGATTATGTACCTAAATTCGTAATATGACACATAAACTCATAAAATACCTACGTCCCACGGAGCGAATAAACCAAAAAAAGGAAATAATTCTCAAAGATTTCGTAAAACTGTTGTTAGTCGTAAATCGATTTCAAAGGGTTATGTGGGTTATGGTATGATACCCGGTGCTGACGTCGCCATTTTCGTTATTTTGACACATTTGCCATCTCTGCTTTTGCCTCTTTTGTGAAAATTTGAAAAAAAAATGTTAGCATTAAGTTTGGAACCAACTTACTACAGACTGAAATGGCTGGTGTGACATACCCAGGGAAAATTTGAATTTATAAAGCCAAATTCACGATGTATAAAGTGAGTTCAGTGCGATGGATGGACGCGGATATCTCTGGCATGCGCAGTAGTTTTCCTATGTATTTTTGGGTTACGTTAACCAAAAGAATACTAGTGTTTTGGAAAGTGTGAAGTTGGTTTTGTAAATTCAAATTTTTCTGCTCGCTTAAGGTCGACTTCGAATGCTGAGGCTGACATGAGTCTAAGCTAACGTCATGTCGGTCGGTAATTTATCGGAATTTGATAACTGGAAAAACAGGCATTTTTTGCTTCTAAAAACGCATTTCTCAACATGTTGTGGAGGCCGCAAGCAGTCATTATTAAATTATTTGTAACATTTGGATTAACAGCTATAGGGGTGTAAAACACGCGAAACACCTGGCTCAACAGAGCAAATGAATTCTCGGAAACCCTCCTTGCCCGCGAAAGTCGGTACAACAACATACTACCGCAGACGATAAAACTGCAATGATATAGTGGGTGCAGTCGTTGCATTGGAAATTAAACATGCGGCTTTGACCACAAGGCCGAATTTGCAGGTATCCCGCCGTGCGGCCAGCTTGGGAATAAAAAAAGCTGCACTACACAGTTAAACCTGTTATTCTAATAGTGTCCACATTTCAGTATCTGGAAAGATGTAGAAAATGGAAAATATGTAAAAAAAATGTACATCTGACTGTTAGTAGCAGACGACAATTAGGAGAAAATGGCTGGATTTCAGCGGGTTACTTGAAATTCTTTTGTATAAATCTTAAGAATATTTTATTCAAATGAATTGGGTAAGTACATTTTGTAATAATTTTAACACTTCCAACATTAATTACTCAATTTTACATGACTGGAGTTTCAGATTGAAATACTGCAATCATTTCTGGTAAGTACTTTAAATAGTATGTATGTATTTTTTTATGTCAAGTGCTTAGAAATAAGATTATGAATACATTTAAAATGTTTTTAAACTTTTACATTTATGTATAACCTTTATACATTTTTGATTAAGGTTGTTAAACGTTTAGAAGGCTTAAATTTAATTTAAAGTACAATTTCGTTTTATAGTAGAATCTACTATTATACGCGAAAATGGTAAAACTAATAATACTTTCTTCTAATAAAATATATTTTAAATCACAGTACATAGTATACTTTTTCTTTGAATAAAAGTACAAAAATACCTCATTTAATCGAAAATTACATGATAATAAATATTATACCATAATATAATAAAGTGGGACGATGGTCGTGGGGGCTAAGGCGTAGGCTTTAGACCCACACCGTCGGCTTGCGGGTTCGATTCCCGCCTCGCACTCTGGAAGAGCCTCGGCGGCCCATGCGGTGAACACTAGCCAAGCAAGGGAGTTGTTCACCTCCGGAGAGTCGTGGGACCGGTACCTCTAGAGAAAAAGGTTCTCTAAGTACTTAAAGCTGTTGCTCTTGGTGGTTCGGAACCCACCTTAAACTGTAGGTCCCCCTCTCACCACCAAGTAAGTGCGTGGGGGGTGTGTAAAGGAATAGGGAAGAGATACAAGAAAAATGTAAACCCTTGGGGGACACATTAGAAGCTTCCATTCCATAATATAATAAGTGTTTACATAAATATTAATTTTATACAATAAAGTACATTCCAAAGTGTTTAATTTATAAAAGCTAATTTTTTTCTATACCATTTTCAGACTGCACTTGAAAATTAATATTTCCTGTACTTACTTTATTTACCGCGAAGTATAAAATGCCATAATAGCTCATAATTCACTTTCAATTTCGAACATTTACTTCATTTTCATCAAATAAACCACATATTTTGAAACATTATTTCAAATAGCCCGCCGAAATTCCCAAATCTTACCTGAATTATCGTCTGTTACGAGGAGTTAGGAGGCAATTCTTTATTTATTTTAATATTATATACTTTTCGAAGAGTTGAAAAATATATATGAATAAAATAGATGTCTCCAATTTTTACTCCAATTACTTGTTATAGTTTAAACATGTCGTCTTTGCTTAAAATTAAATAATGACCGCTCTTGCTCGGTCTTGCTCATGCTCGAGCACGATGGTAAACGTCCATCACTACTCTCTAATGATCACTATTTCCTCGGATTCTTTTTCCTAAAAATTATTATTGGAAACCAGTTAATCTATTGTATTAAATTCACCATTAATTTTTTTTTAAGTTTCTTACACAGAGTGAAGAACTAGTGTAACCATAGTGGAATATATATATCCTGGGTGTTTTTAACGTGAGGCATCGAAATATCTAAAAAAATACGCATCCTATGAAAAAATATCCGTGATAAAAACTTTTTATTTTCTAGGGGGAAAAGCTACTTTTAACAAATTTCCCCGCTCCACCCTCTCAGGAGGCAGAGGGGGGATAACTTTGTAATTTCAAATGGGAACCCCAATTTTTTATCACAGATTCAGATTCTTCTTTATGAAATACGTAAGTTTTATTCGAAATTTTTTTTTCGATTTGCGAAAAAAAAACCCGCCCCCTCTGCCTCCTGTAGGGGTGGGGTGGAGTAAATTTGTTCAAAGTCGCTTTGCTCCCTCGAAAATAAAAAGTTTTCATCACGGATATTTTTTTCATAGGATGCGTATTTTTTTTTAGATATTTTGATGTCTCAAGTTAAAATAAAATACCCAGTATAATAATAAAGAGGAAAGAAAGTGTATACCTGATGTACTGCAAACGGGAAAATTATGAGAGTCCTCAAGATAACTGTAGTTGAAATTATCGTTCCCCACCATGGTAATCCCGTCATGGTATGCACACTTTCCAGCAGAGTCTGAAAACCTGCTGCCAATGGACTTTCCGAAATATCTTTCAAAACATAATCCACTCCTTCAGAATTACTGGGAAACCAGGGCTTATCGGCTGGTTCGCTGATCTCTACAGTAAAAGCCTCATCAACGGAAGTCGCCGTGGTAGATTGATATCTGTTATTGAATACTGTAGGTGTAAATCGAAAGGAATTTTCAAATAAGGCCTTTTTGTTATGAAATCCACCTTTGAAAGTTGGGGAGTAATGTCGTTGATTAAAGGAACTGTTTGCTGCTGCAATACGACATACTTGTCGCAATGATGAATCGTCCGAAAAAAATATGCCTGAGAAAATTGAATACTTTGCCTCTTGATTTTGCGAAAAAGTATTAGAATAATAGAGTACACGACTAAATTGAGTCTTCTTCATAGCAGTCATGCGTACGTTATTTTCATGCATATTATATCTTAATACTTTAAGATTTCTTAAAGGACTCCGTATAAAAACTTTACATTTAAGAATAAAATGAACCATCTTATCTTCTTTTATATTAAAAAGAATAACAGATATATAATTGCATTTCGCACCAGCAACCAGTCTTGCCCTAACCCCAAAAAATACGAACGAATCATGGACGTATGAATTACAAGCACTCAACAGAGAAGTTTCTCCCGACAGTAAGCTAGGGTTGGGGAGTGACCCATGATCCAACAAACTGTGGCATGATCTAATAAATACATGGTCTAGCCACTTGAGGGCCCCGTTTCGTCCAAGTCACGCAACCGCTTAATTCCACCATTTTGTTAATATGACCGGGCAGTCTGAGTTTGACGCGTACTCTGTGTACGACAAACTATTATAGGAAAATGAGTTTGTAGGAAGAAGTATAATGAAAATAATGAATTCCAAACAAACTTGGAATAGGAACTGAATAATTTTATTCGAACACTGATAAGAAAATAAATTATATTCAGGACAGAATGGAAGTTTGTAAATAATACTGAATGAGTTTGATGACAACTACATGCAAATTTCGATATTTATGTCAATTGCATTCTAAATATCTCCGTTTGACAGTGTATACATCATTCTCACGTCGCCAATGCTTGCAGAGAAATGTATGCAAAAGTGACAGCGGATTGTAATATCAGTAGGGTCCAGAAGGGTAAGTGTGATGATGTGGGTATCTCACTACAGTTCGAGGTTACTTGAAGAGATGAATGAATCTCATTTTTACATTAAAAATATAAGTACGTAATAGTATAATTGATAAATGTCTCGATATATACATCCCACACGGCATGAAATGTTGCAGTGACTGTTTTTAAGAAACATTACAA
>CAKNWW010249748.1:0-10398 GCA_932074435.1 Andricus kollari | reverse complement strand
TATACGAGATTTTGGCTATTCATTTAGAGTGGTTCTATGGACGACGGACGAGCTCAGATCCCTCGACATCGGGGTCACGAAAGATGGCCAGGAAACACTAAGAACTCAGAAACGGACCGTTTCTGTACAAAGCAGCGGAGAAGGCTGCTGAAACACTTAGCCTCGACTTTAATATAAGGGGTGAGCAAAATGCATCAAACATTATCCAACGCGAATACTTACTCCTGAAGGCCTATATCAAGAAAGCACAGTAGAAAAACTTCCGCGAACAGCTCCTTGACAAGTGCAAGCACGGCAGGTTCCAAAAAGTGTGGAGGACCAGTCGATATCGTTTGAGCTAATGTTTGCTTTCCTTAAATCACCCGGAATAAAGTCGGGCACACCTAGAGCACCTAGAACACATACTATCGGGTTGTCCAACTCACGTGGGAACGAGATGCATCCAAAGGCACAATGCGGCACTAAGATTGCCTTATTACCATCTCTGTCACTCGTACGGCATTAGCCCTGATATCGCTCGGCCAAACGCTCCTTGGAAAATAGAGTCAATTGTCTAAAATCTGAAGTGCCGAATATACTTCGAACTACATATTCTCGATATTTGTTTCTGTCGCGCACTCGAGGCCTGATATAGTTCTCCTTGACTTCGAGGAAGGAACCACGTTCGTCATCGAATTTGCGGCACCAGCCAAGAAGAACATCACAGCTACGGAGAACGAAAAGAAAGACAGGTGTAAAGACCTTATAAAGGATATGCGATTGTTATATCCAGAATATTCTGTTAAGCTAGTCCTTCTGATTATCGATGCTCTTGGAGGTGCCAAGCTTTCACTGATTAATAGCCTGAAAACCATCCCTACGTTTCAATGAAACACTGAGACACGGAGAAAGTGCAGAAGGGGGTCGTCCGTGGATCACTCCCTGACCTCCGGCTGCACGATACTTTTGACGGATAGTCGTATTGAGTACATCGCAGACTGTAACGACCTATCTTTTGGTTGTGAGACGTGGTTACAGCTGAAACGTTTGCGCGATTTCGCTGGGAGTGGGAGCAATTACCATCTATGAAAATGATACCGGCTCCCAGTAGAACTGTGGTAAATCTTACCTATGGCCACGTCTCACGGGTGCCTGCTCAGTGACTTTGTAAAGAAACGTCCCTTTTCCAATCATCTCGTGTTTCCTGTCCATTTTTAGGGGAGGATTACTTTCATTTGCGACGATGTAACCTGTACCCAAAATAATTCAGTTATCAAGACATTGGAGATTTACAAGTCCGCGCCCGACTTGACGGCGTGGGATGTAAAGTCGCGGAATGGACGCATGGATATGCAAGCTCTTCTGCATATGCATGATCTTACGCGTGACGACATTAAGGGCCACAAACTCGTTCTGCGTCCATTGAATCACCTCAAACAATTATTGTAGAACTGGGACGGCAAACATGTTATTTGAAGATACCTTGTTCAACACCCACAGAGTTGAAGACCAAATCTGTCGAAAAAGACGCTTGTATCCGCTTGAGAGAGACTCCTTCACTGATGTTACGTCCTGAATGCGGTTTTTAGATACGTCCAGGTATGTATAGGTCTCTCCAGTGTCAAGATGTTTAATATCACTTATATCCACAAGCTCAGGGTCCCCAGGAACGCCAGTAATCGTTCCTCGCTTCACATTAATCGTGGCACACTTGTCCAATTTAAGGTTCATACCAAGCACTCATGTGTACCTCCTGACGATATTTAAAGCACTATGAAGTTACTTTGAACTAGAATCATAGATTTTCAGATCGTCCATATAAAATACATGAGCGACCATCTACTCGCGATGATTAGTTTTGCCGCAAATGTATCTAGGAGAAATGCGTAGTGCGAAAGATAGTAGCAGAAGAGTGATTTTTATATTATTCAAATATATCGAATATTAATTGTGATATTTTCATATTTTATAATATTTTTCAATATTATATTTGGATAATATAAAAAAACTCTCCTAAAACCCATAAAAATTGTGATTTCTACGGCGGCACTATTGGGAGCGACTGACTGGAATTTCGAAGTCAGCGTGAGAGTGGGGGAAGCGCCTTGGGGAGCTCGAGCAAGGGTGAGGGGAAGCGGTCTTATTCGCAACGGTCTTATTGAGAGCTTCAACTGTACAATTCCACTAAGACTGTATTGACTTACAGGGCAATTCGGCTCGTCTCCAAGCTTGGTGCAGTGCGAAAGAAAGTGCGAAAGAAATGTTCGGTTATAACCTTTGCTAAGAGGAGAACTAGTTAAGAATATAACTATACAATTGCTGGGAGTGAATTGCAGAGGGTATCATGAGTAGACCTATATATTATGTTTACATATTTTGTTGATTATCTCCGGGATTTTGTCTTAAGGAACGTCTTTAAATTCCATAGTATGCTCACACTAAAGGTTTTGTACTTCTCCATGGTCAACATCTTGACTATGCGTCATTAATTTGGTCTCCGCAATATATGATAAGCAAAATCAAACTGGAAAGAATTCAGAATCGTTCTCTGCATTTTGCGGCGAGATAATCAGGAATGACAATAAGTAGATTTGAACATGATTATTTCTGCTTCAAAATTACTTCTGCTTCATTCGACTTAAAAAAATGTACTCATAAGAGTAAAAAATAAGGCAAAAAATTAAAAAAAGACTTAACGTTTATATGAGTTCCATAAAAGGTCTTATTAAAGAGGTTATAACTGCAGTTTTGTTAGAGCTAGAGTATCTTTTAAATAATTTCAGAAAAGTAAGTCTACTTTAATTTGTTTTCGAATATCTTTTGACAGTGATTCACATGAACTTAGTTATTGTAGGAAATATAAATTGACATATTTTTATTCGAATTTTTTGATCAAAAAATAAGTATTGACTGATATATCTCCTCAACTATTAGAGGTGTGATGTTCGATTTTATTTATTTTACAGAGAATTTTACGCAATATGTTTAAAATTTAGAGCCTTTTTAAGTGCAAAAATGAAAAGTTTAAATAAAGTGTTATTTAAAAAAAACTATACTTAATAACTCATCCCAAAGACGTAGAATTAAATAGAGGAACTACAAAAAATAGACTATGTTTGCCCATCTTTATGACATTTTAAATTTATAATTTTGACGACAAATTCGAAATCAGCTACCTCAGAAACTCATATTCCTCAAGTTTCATAAAAATCGGACAAAATATTAAACTTTAGCCATTTTCGGGGTCTAGCAGCTTACTTTTTAATTAATCTAAGGCAAAAAGGTTACCTCTTTGAAACGTGGAGACGTTATAGAAAAAATGTCAGCTTTTTTAGACTATTTCAAAACATTTTAAATGGTCCGAATTTGAAAACAGTCAAATTTATTTAAACATTCATTTCTGAGGGTCAAATATTTATTTTTCGAAAAAATGCCTTTGATAAGTGAAATGTACGTAAAAAACTTATCATAACTGTACAAGAGAAAAAGTTTAACCCTTTGCAGCATGGTGTCATACATGTATGGCACTTTTTTGACTTCATTTTTAAATATTACACATTCACCACACCGGTGAATGGGAGTAGAAATCTCCACAAATAAGGATGGAGTCACAGTCATCCGTGCAGCTTATAAGGTCGCACCATGACTCACAACTCACAGTGATGAGTGGGGAATCATATACGTATATACATATCAGGAACAGAACCCTATATTGGAAGCGGTCACATTTATTGGTAATATCGAGGGGTGATTTACTTTGAAATCAGATGACTCTGAGTTCAGTAATTTCACCTGATTTCCACTTCTGAATTCAGTGAGCTCATTCTTGAACTCAGAACTCATCGTGCGTCTCTCTTATACGAATGGGAAAGAAGGCGATGCATGGGTTGCCATGGCAACGCATTTGCCTGACTGCTCAGTGAGTGCAAGTGTGTTCAGTTTTGAATTCACTGAGTTCACTCTTTAAATCCCTAAATTCAGTCTTGAATTCCGAGTGAATAGACCCTGGGGTAATATATCCAGAAAATTCCCAGACAACATCGGAAGAGAACCAGTTGAGCATTCCAATTAAAAAATTTCAAAGATTTTGTTTTAATCTTCGTGATAATGAACTTTGTGGAATCTATGGTAAGGATCTTAATGTAATCACACTCTAAATCTATAGCACCGCTATTTATATAATTTACTGAATAACAGAACAGTCTAACAGTGTTGAACAAACTAAACTTAATTAAGCCTAATCTACTATGTACATGTATAATACAATGTGCGAATGCACACGAGACTTAACAACCAGGGTTTATATAAAAGAAACTTAACAGCGAGCCAAGAAAAAGCGAAGCTACTCTGTGTTGTGTTTGTTATCACCCCCAGAGAGTCGTTAAGACCAGGATCAGGGGGATTACGAGGAAGAGAACCACCAGGAGCTACCTTAAGATCACGAGAAGGAACAAAGCAATCATTTGTATAAGGTGAACTATCAAGGAGGAATCCGATTATGTACACACTAGCTTGGGGAGCATTAATTAAGTTTTCCATAATCTGCTCGACATATGCATACTTTTTAAACTCTGAACTATCAAAGATTTCCAGCTCAGAGTGAGGGACATCGGAAGCCCCTATGGATGTAGGGTCAAACAACTTACCCATATTCGGGCGGGGTGTTAATACTACTGGATGTGACTCAATTGGGGTCAGTCTTAACATTCGCAAAGTCTTGTTGAGGGAAAATACCCGATATAAGCTGAGGTCTGAATAACCGACATGGCATGAGAACCGTTTCGGCGTCCGCGAACCCCTATTCGTTCTAGTGCCTGTATCTCATAAACTCAATCTCATATTGATAGGTTGGACAAACTCGTCATGATGTTAAGAGAGCATGTCTACACTTGATACACTGAGCCTCCGCAGGCTTATTGTCGCATGTATTCGTTTGGTGAAAGTCCCCACAGAATTCACGCACCATTCTAGTAAACCTACATATACCAAAACCACATCCGAGGGAGAACCATCAGGATTTGTTCTACGTCTAAGCGCCAAAACTTGTAACTCCTTGATAATCGGATCGATGGGGTGAAATATATGACTTTCTGAATAGATAGTGGCCAAACCAGTAATAAAAGCTTTCTTTCTAATCAGAGATTCTGAAATGAAGAGCTTATAACCCACAATCATGAGATCAGCTGAGTCAAGGAGATGGTTAGCATCCCTCTAATCATCACAGAAGATCTTAAACTGATTTAGGCCATTCCTAAAAATGTTCCTTCCCCTTTTATGACAGCATCGATAGAGTCGGCTAGGGCAAGAGTATCATATCTACCCATGTTTCTGTTAGAACTTAAGTTCTTTATCAGGTCTATGTAGGCAGGAGAAAAAGATTCCGAAAAACAGATGTTAGAAGAGTCGGGATCCTTAGTTAAGAGCAGACCTTCCCGGAAAACATTGCCTGATAGACCTGAGTCAGCCGACTGCTGATTCAAAGACTCCTTACGATGAGAGGACTCCAGAGGTGTAAACAAGTCCCGGGGACTTTCGTTGCGGCCCCTGGCTTTTTCAGGCTAATTAGGAGATCGGCGGTTCCTCTTTTTGCTTGATTTCCTAGGAGAAGGTCGAGTGGTCGCTGATGGAAACCCATTTGCGTTAATGATGAACTTTAAAATTAGCCTGAGAGTTAGCTGTAGCTAGGGCCGCCGCTTTCAACGCACCAATTTTCACCGGCAGAGTCACGTCCCAAGGGGGGAAGGTCCTTTTTGCATACCTCTATTCTTAGGGTCAAGCTGAAAATAAGCCTAGTCGATTTACAATTTCCCTAGACCAGCCATATTCTTGTAAGAGGACATTTGAACGAGTTGCTGAACTCACCTAAAATAATAATGTAATTAAGTAAGGGAATTTGAAATAAAATCAAATTAAAATTGTAAAAAGCGGGTTGCGTGGGTAACTTATCTATATTTTAGGTTATGTGATGTAAGGTAAATATACAGGCAGACGCCATAAAAAACCCACTCACATACCACAAAGTCCACAATGTCGGATTATCTACGCATAAGCAAATTAAGAAAGTCTTCAAAACTTCAGACAGGCCTCTCAAGAATGAGGAAAGGATCGTCAAATGCTGACATCACATATAGCAGTCTCATGCAAAAGGAAAGCTGTTACGTCATAAGCACGGAGATGCATAAAGCACAGTTTTGATTAGACAAAGCACAGAATTTAGCAATTCAAGTCATACCAAACCACTACTAGTGGTTTTAGAATTCACTAAGAACTTATCACAGGCGTCAAAACAAATGCGCCACGAGAACAAAAATTCGATATTAGCCATTCGCTAAAGGAACACCACAGAATGAACTTTACTAAACAATAGTAATTTTAGAACCCTTCTTCACGGATACGCTATTCAGCAAGGTGTTCCTGAAACCCTAAAGCTATTTATCAGGAAGTCTGAATAATCATCAGGGTTGGTAACTACTAAACGTGTTGGTAAGGACGTGATATTCAGTCGAAACATGTTGGCAATTAATAAAATTTTATGTTGAACATCAAAAACCGGTACAGGGATCAACAAACTGTATTATCTTATTTGCCGAAAAACACATACTTATTAAAATATTTAATTTTATGAATAAATATGATTGTGTAGAAACCCTGCGTGTAGAATTAGCTGTGTTGAGCTTAATTATGTAGAATTCTTACTGACCCCTACAGTTTGATTCTTGAAATATTGTAAAATTATTGAAATATCATATTTTATTATTTTCTTTGATGATTTCAAAATTTTTAACTGCTCTTAACTTAATTTTACATTTTAAATGTAAACTAGATAATTGTAAGAATTACCAATTCTTCATACCTTTAGAGGTATGTTCTACCTGTCTCTGATGGTTATTTTGTATACGAAAACTATAATATGTTTATATGTTTGATCTTACAGGGAGATGCAGTTCCAGTTTTAGGATCGTTCCTAAGAAAGAATCAGCGAGCTTTGAAATTGTGCTCTCTCACACTGTTGGACACTTTAGTGCAAAATTACAGTTCTGCTTTAAATCCTGACCTTCTTGACAAAGTAAGAAAATTACTAACTAAATTCTTTTCATAAAATTAAGTATTTGCAAGATAATTACTTTATTTAAATAAAATGCTTTCCCTGCAGGTTACAGCTGAGTTGCCAGCACTGTTAAATGAGACTGATCTACATATTGCACAATTGACTCTTACACTGCTTACGACCATCGCAAAGTTACATCCGGTAGCGTTAACGAGGGTCTCAGACAATATCTTACCCGAAATTCTCGTGTTGGTAAAATCCCCACTTTTACAAGGTATTTAAATAATATAACAATATTTGTTCGATGTTCTAAGCCCTATGCTTCTTAATTCTGATCGAAAATAATTAAACACAAACAGGTGCGGCATTAAACTCTATGTTGGAGTTCTTCCAAGCTTTGGTCCAGGCAGGCATTCCAGGACTCGGTTATAGAGAACTTCTATCGATATTGGTGGCACCAGTAAATATCCCACAGCTTCACAAGCAGGCTTATCACTCGCTGGCAAAATGCGCTGCAGCTCTGACAATCATGTGGCAGCAAGAGGCTCTGGGCGTGGTGGAACAATTTTTGAAGGATGTTCAGAGCCCACAGAGTGACGCAAGACACATATTTGCTCTCCTTGTCATTGGGGAAATTGGCAGACACGTGTAAGTTATTAATGCAATTTTGCTTCAATAAATCGGAAATAATTCGTTGGAATTAGTAAAAATTTATTTTCGTTTCTTCTACAGAGATTTGAGCAACATAAGTTCGTTGAAGCTCATTATTTTAAGCTCGTTTTCGACGCACTCCGAAGAAGTTAAGCAAGCTGCTAGCTATACCCTTGGAAATATTGCAGTTGGAAACCTCCCTGAATATCTACCTTTCATACTTAAGGAAATTGAGGCGCAGCCGAAGCGACAATACTTGTTACTTCATTCTTTAAAAGAAGTAAGTGATCTTCAAATTATAAATTCATTCCGGGTGACTACAAAACAATAATAACATGGATATTTTACGTTGGAGTTTAGTTTACCCTTTCGATGTAACGTTCCTTTGATACTTTGTCGTTTAATTTAATTGATTGGGATAATAGTAATTATAGTAATAAAATTGTATTCTATTCTATCGGAATATGTAATAGATTGGCATAAGTATGATTGAGTAACAAATGGACAAGCATGACTTCATTTTCATAAAATTAATTATTGATTTCTTACTTTTGATCTTTTTCAGATAATTACGTGTCAATCGGCTAGTCCGTCGGGAGTCTCGCATTTACAGAACTTCGTGCCTTCGATTTGGATGTTATTGTACAGGCACTGTGAATGTACAGAAGAGGGCACTCGAAATGTAGTAGCTGAGTGCCTTGGAAAATTAACCTTAATCGATCCAGGCACACTTTTGCCTAAATTACAGGAATCTTTGAAATCCCCCTCGTCATTAATGCGAACCACGGTGGTTACTGCTGTTAAGTTTACAATTTCCGACCAGGTAAAGTAATATGAATATACATACATACATACATACATACATACATATCGGTTTCAATTCCTTTGGAATTGGATCGAAGGGTCTATGACAAAAAGCCACCGGACGCGTCCTCGGGTTCTGGATAGAAGGGTTCCTATACCAAGGGTTTCTGCTGAATATGGTTACAATAATTAGTAAGCAGTCGAGGACAATTGTCCAGGGCAACCGGGTGAGGTGTCTTAAACAGTGACCCTGGAATACCGGATGACCTCTCCGAGTATGCAGCCTTATCCTTGCACGCGGGGCTCTACAAGGACGGACAAACCCTTTCTCCAGCTGCTCATGGGAACAACAATGACACCACTAAACCATGAAAAAGTTGTAGATGCACATTAAGACCAACCGCGGAAAACAGGCATCTCCTTAGTGATGATCGCGATTTCAAGACAAGAAGGAATATTAACATCCAGGTTCCTTCTAAGCCACAAGACCTATCTAAAATGGATACCTCCCTTCGTGAGGCTATCCCAGAAGAGTCCAACGATGATGGATCAAAAGACCAAAAGACGTTTGCATCAAATGAACAAGAAGATTAGATGGGCCAGACAGAATGCACCCCGTGTCCAGTGTGTGATTGACTACATAACATCTGGTAGACCGTTCACGGAAACGTTTCGAAAGTTCACCCAAAAACTGAGGATCTACCATCCCATACTAAACAAGTCAAAGATGCTGACAATCAACCAGCATATTGTTGACAAAATTCGGGTGTTCTGTGACGCAAGGAGGAGAATACAGAAGAGGGAGAGATGGTTCAGGGAGAATCAACCGTTTCTCGTTAACCCATCGCGCCTCTTCAGCGATCTCCCTGCTTCTGTCAAAAATCCACGCAAGCCTAACAAGGTAGCAACTTTTCGGAGAGAGGTGTACAAGATCCCGAAAACACTCGAATTGAAAGAAGATAATAATATCATCCGCTTCAAGGAGTTTTGCGACAACCTCAGGACACCTGAGGAGGTATTGCCATCAATCATTGCCGAAGAGGTGAAAAAAGCCCTTATGGGAACGATGAACTTTTCCGCTGCAGGACGAGATGGTATCAAGAACTTCAGGTGGAAGAAATGCACTTCTACACACCAACATATGGCCCGCATATTCATCTCATATTTAAAGTCGAACACATCCATCCCGCAGTGGCTGGTGTTAGGACGCACTATACTCCTGTCGGAAAAAGGCGACTTGTCCAAGCCAGAGAATTACAGGCCGATATCTTGTTTGAACACGCTGTACAAGATCTTTACAGCTGTCCTAAACGACAGGATTGTTCGGAGAATTGAGCCTGTTTGGAGAGAGATGTACGAAGAACGTGGCTAGAAAAAAAGTGTATCAGGCTGCCGGGAGAACCTGCTTATTGACAGGTGCGTCTGCAAAGACGCAGCTGCCCATCAGCGCGTCCTGCCAATGGCCTGGAATGACTGCGGGAAAGCATTCGATTCAACCTCTCATAGACTTACCATCTGTCTGTTGGAAAGCTCGAAGGCTCGTCCACACATAGTAAGATGCATAGAGAGATTTATGCACCCTTGGAAAAATAGATTTGCTATCTCATCTGAAAATTATCGTGTGACAACGAACAGCGTCACCTCCTAGAGGGGCGTCTTTCAGGGCTATACCATGATGCATCTGCTCTTTTGCATCACACTTCTGTTTCTATCACTCGCACTACGCAAATCTCCTAAATACATCTGCATCGACCCTAATGATCGCGAGCATAAGATCACGCATGTATTTTACATGGACGACCTTAAGATAAATGCTTCTGGTACAAGCACACTTCAGCTTGATTTAAATATCGTCAAGGTGTACACACGGGAGATTGGTATTGACTTTGGAAAGACACTGGAAAGACCTATATATA
>CAKNWW010249737.1:0-11167 GCA_932074435.1 Andricus kollari | reverse complement strand
TCTGGGGCTGCTTATTCAGATATTGCAAAATAATGTACACGTTTCATTTTTTATGATTACTTTAATATTCATTTCTCATTTTGCATTAAATTTTATTCTCAGCTACCCTGAAAAATGTATCATTACAATGAATTTATCTTATTACAATTCATAACATGCTTTGACATTGAAACATACGTATTTTCATTGGGTTGTTCTTATCATTTGAAAAAAGCGTATCCTTTTTTAAAAAAATGTTAATAAACATTTTGTTGCAACTTGTGTCGTTTTACCATAACTTTAATTCATTTTTAATGTTATTTTTCACGATTTAAACTGAAAATACGCATCATAGCGAAAGGTGATTCTAAGCAAATTTGTAGATATAATTAAGGCGAAAAATTTTGTTCAATAAAATGTTATTGTGGCTTGTGTCCTTTTTCTAAAAAGTCAATTTTATTATTTTTAATATATTTTTATAAAAAGAGTTTATAACATACTTGGAGATATTTTTTGGTAGAACAACTTTTTTTGTCATTTTTTTCGCCTCTTGTGTCGTCTTTCCAAAAATTGAATTGATATATTTTTAATCTTATTTTTTGCGACTTAACGAAAGTCTACTCGTCCTATCTAAAAATTACTAATAACAATTTTGTAGATCGTTTTTGGATAAACAAATTTTGTCTATTAATTTTTGTTGCGTAGCTTGTGTCGCAGTTGAAAAAATTTAATTCTTTTACTTTGAATGTTATCTTTTACGATTAAAACTAAAACTACGCGTCATATCAAAATATTATTGATGACAAATTTCGATGAGTTTTCAATCTTTTTCGGAAGAGCAGCTTTTGTCTATTCATATTTTTCATAGCATGCGTCGTTTGTCCAAAGATTAAATTTTAAATTTTTCAATGCTGTTTTTCACGAATAAAACAGAATCTACGCATCTTATCAAAAAATGATTCATAACAAATTTGTAGCTCTTTTTTGGACTAAAATTGTTTGTTGATTTGTTTTTTTCCGTACCTTGCATAGTTTCGGCGTAATTGACGCTCATTTGCGCCTTAGAGATAAGCAACTTTGCGCACCGGCAAAATAAAAATATTCTTAACGATTCTTTAAAAATGTTTTCACAAATTTGGCCGAAGACCACGGGATCAGAAATTTGGCGAAAAGGAGTAAAAAGGCATTAAGTAACTTTCTCGGATGGTTGTTGCTCATGCTGTATGTTTCACACTCGTCCTCAATTGCCTATTTTATACACTTGTATCACAAATAGCTATTGTTGTACATTTCATACCAAAAAATTGTATTACAGTAGTACTGTTTTCGAACTTTTCTGGTACTTTAGTACTCATTAGTCTCGTACCCAGTATTTGAGCAAGAACTTGGAATCTAAATTTCTTTAATGTTATTTTTTACGAAAAATTGCAAAAATGGGAATGCGAAAAATGCAAAGATTGTGGTATTTGGGAAGTGAGCTGCATGAAATCGAATTGCACATTTTAGCAATTTTATTTTCCTACAAATTATATTGGAATGTACACATTTGTCCAGGGAAGATCAGTTTCGGAGAGAGAATATTTATTCGCGATACAGCAAATCTTCGAACGAGTGTACTTGCCTTTCAGAGATATACGACCTACTGCGATCCGTTAGCGGCATAGCAGGGCGGTTTTTCGCATTAAACTATTCGGTCAATACGTTCCCAAAGCAAATGTATTGCTCATAACATTTGCATAATGATTTGGTGAAATTGGTTGTGAGAGGGACGTTGCTGGATTGTACAAATGTCATGGGCAAATAAAAAATAAAAAACTGACTGAAATCAAGAACTCACTTGATCGAAAATTATTTCATGCAATCATACATAAAAAATGCATCAAATATGGAATCCAGTGTCGTAATGTAATTGTAATGTAAATTTAATTGTCCCAATAAACATATTTATACACTTTCACTTGCTTTTAGTATAATAAAAAGTGACTCAAATTTGTATTGATATTTATTTACTTGCTCAGGTCACTGAACCCGATTATGTTTCTGAATATAATTTTGTTTTGTTTCATTCAACCTTTTAATTTCGTTAAAAATATTTGGATGAATTAAAAATGTCGTAAAAGTAGAAAAGTCTCTTTTAGTAAATAATTATTTTCATGTAATTTTGAGTACTCATCTCCGGCTCATGCTTGCTCGTTTACGACTCGAACTGAAAAAATTACACTTGCCGAAAAAGTCACGTTTCTCCCTCTTATTGCATAATATACCATTATTGATTTTTGACTCGAGAATTTGTTCTTTGAAGGATGTACTAAAGTTATTTCAAGTACAAGAAAGAGCATTGTTAAAAGTTATGTATAAAATTAAGAAAACATTGCCATTGTCAATTGTAACTAATTTTGGAAAAGAACAAAAACCACACTTTAAGAAATATATTTCACGCGAAAATTTTTTATTTAACAATAGTTATTCAGAGTGTTGTGTTTTTTCTTTGTCTTTAGGTAAAACTTGCAATTCTGATTTAATACTTATGTTGTATGGCTCATTTTATTTCTTGAAGGATTCTCTAAAAATCTCTTTGGTACATTTTTATTTAAAAAATGTTATTTAGGAATTATAAATTTGCTCACTTTATGAACAATAGTTTTCCTTAATAAAATTATTTAAATAAACACGTACAAAAGAAATTTATAGATAATATTTCAAGGAATATAATGAGCTTTACAGCATTAGGATTAAATAAGAATTGCAACTTTTACTTGAAGGGAAAGCAAAAACATAAAACTATAAGTAACTATTGTAAATGAACAATTTTATTATAAATATTTGTTTTTAAAGTTCGCCTTTAGTTTTCTTTAGAAAGTTTTATCAATGTTCACTTTTGAATTTGAAATAACTAGTGTTATATCCTTAACACAATGGACTACACATTTTTCGGAAATCAATATTATTTACGATTTTGCAATACCTGATACAATTTTTTTTCAATTTCCAGCCGACCTATTTCTGTTTTCCAACGGAGTAAATATTAAATTACCTGGAAAATCTTTTCCTTACGATGCTTTAGTAGCAAAAAATAATGTTTTATGTAATCGTATAAATAAATTTGTCAAGTTTTCAAAGAATTGACGTTCATTCTCGTTTGAAATCGACTGTCAATGACTCAGAAAGAATCTTATTTGTGAGGAGACTTTGTAGGGTGATAATTATTATAAATCTGACTTTTCTTGTACAATATGACTCTTTAATATAAGTACTGCCAATGAGACAGGTAGATAAGTATATATTCACGTTAGGAAATATAATTTGTGTCTCTAAATCATTGTTCTGCATCACTGAATGACTCAAAGAGAAGGAAATAAAGAAAATCTCCGAGAACTTTGACTTTGCCTAGCTTTGTCTAGCTTTGTTGGTTGAAATATGTCTCATTGAGTAATCCGGCCGTCAGTAACATACTCCATTCTTATAGCGACCGTGAATATAATGTACACGCAACGAGCAAGACCATAGTAGCCTATAGGAAAAGAAAGGCTGCTTTTGTAGAATACTATTTCACCTTTATCACCTTTGTTTGTCACAGCTCGTGCCAGCTACAACAAAAGGAAAGCAGATACAGAATTCACTCTGGTTTCCTTTTCTTCCATTCTGCTCCTAAAGCTACTGAAATTGCCAATTTACGCACACCCTTATAGTTCCTCTGTTTGATAATATTTTTCAATGGTGGAATTCATGTTGAAGTCAATTTTAATTGGAACGCTAACAATTAATTTTTTTCTTTCACCCGTTCCGTTTTCAGCATGAACATATATCATCCACTACATTTATATGCCATAGCATACACAGAACCCTACTAACAGAGTTTAATAGGATTCGATAAAAAAATGCATACTTTTAATCCGTTTTGTGTATATGCAATTTGAAGAATTTCCTTTATATTTCAATGAAGCGCTATTATTAGCAAGTCGACCAACATTAATAATCATTTAATCATGTTTATCGGAAATGTCTCACGTTGTCCCGCTAAAAAGGCAATCAATTTCCAAATCACTTTTTATCAAACGGTTGGGCAGAATTGCTATTGATATCTACTTAAACAAAATAGGATATTATTTCAGTAATTTCTATGCATTCCTATACCTTTTTTGATGAAAATTCAATCCAATCCTAACAGGTATGCTACTCCAAGTTTCTCACCATTTTAATACTTTTTTTAAAAAAGAAATCTAATGCAATCCTATTAAGTATGATGTCCCACATTTATATCCACTTTAATATGCTTTTTTAAAATAAATAAAATCAAATCTATCAAAATTTGTTTGGAAATCTTATCTCTTCTATCAATATTTTCTCATCGAAACTCTATTATTAAGACTTGTATCGAATCCTATGTTTCAGAATCTTGGAAGATTTTTTTCTAACTTCATCCGTCAATATATCTCTTACACTAGGTAAAAAGCTTATCATCAATTGATGGAACTATTTATTGACTATAATTGATATCCTATCTTTTCGTCCTTTTTTACACAGAAAAATAGCGGGATCATTTTTGTTGCAGATCATTTTTTATGTTCTCGAAATCAGTTTTTTGGTCTCAAAATGAGAGTACTTCCAGTGTGAGACCATAACATGAACACCGAATCACTGTACTTTTGAGGATCGGCGTTTTGCTGTGTACGAAAATAGGTTTAGAAAGAGAAAACCCCCCATTTTTGGCCGTTTCTGAAACCTTGTATCAAACAAACCGGAATTCTAAAGGTTCCTAGTAGGGCTGAAATTTAAGTCTGATGCATGTACTACCTATTCCCCTATATTTTATAAGATTACCTTACGTTCTTTTTTACGTTTTCGCACGTGCGCGATATGATATTTTACTTTTTTATTTGATATTGAACATTAAATCTAGCATATCCCCGAAAATATTGATGCTAAAAAAAACGGTTATTTTCAGAATGCGCGCTTTAATATACATAAAGAAATACCATAGAAATCGAATAAACACAAATTTTACAAAATTTTGTAACTTAGTGGTAAAGTTTTGATAAATTACATTTTTTAACAAATTTGTAACACTAGGTAACAAGTTTGTGTTGATAATTAAATTATAATACATTTTAGTATATTTTTTCTGGAAAATATGAACCTAAAGGCGAGAATGTTTTATCTTTTCGCGTTTTTCAGAAAAACAGGTTTAAAAAGTTTTATGTGATATTGAACATTAAAACTCGAATATTTCCAAAAATATTGATGCTACGAAAAAAAGAAGTTTAGTTTCATAATCCGCGCTATAAAATACACAAATAAATGGCATAAAAGTCAAATAAACACGAATTTTATAAAATTTTGTAACTTAGTGTTACGCTTTTCTATCAATATTTTCCCATTAAAACTATTAAATCTAATCCCCTGTCAGAGTGGTATCTAATCCTATTTTCCAGAACTTGGAAAATTTCTATCGAATTAAACTCCTCAAGATATCTTATACTTTTGTATCAAGAAATTGTCATTAGAACTCTTTTAAATCTAATGCAATCAGAAAATATTGATAGAAAAGTATAATATTTTTTCATAGATACAATTTGATAGAAACTTCCGAGATTTTAATATGTAGTTCGCTACGCAAGCCTGGAATGGATAAGATTTAAAAAAATTGTTATGAGAATCTGTTGACAGAATAGTATAAGAATTTTTGATGGATAGAATTAGATAAAAAATTTTAAATTTTAGAACATAGTATTTGTTACAAGTCAATAAGATTAATATAAACCAATAAGATCTGATAGAATTTCAATCAGAAAGTATTAACAGAAAAATTGTAATTCATTTTTGGAATAATATAATTTGATAGAAATTTCTGAAATTGTAGAAGACAGGATTTGATATAAATTCTGTATGGATAGGATTTGATGTATACTTTTATTAAGAAAATGTTGACAGAAAAGTACAAGATTTCTCAATGGATAGAATTTGATAAAACTTTATGAAATTTTGTGAAATAGGATTTGATACCAGTTCTGCGGGGATAACGTTTGATAGTGTTTCAATAAAAACTGTGGATAGAAAATTATACGATTTCTCAAAAAATGGAATGTCCTAGAAATAGCCAATGATTCTGGAACATAGGATTGGAAACAAGATGTTGCCATTAAAATTTGGTAGAGTGTAAATGAGAAACTGTTGACAGAAAAGTCTATCAAATGTCCTGATAGATTTTGATTGGTGAAATTCATTTAATTGAATTTTATATGATTTATATCAAATGTGCTTATAGAATTTCATTTAAATTACACTGTTTGATAGATTTTGGTGGAATTTTCCCTAAATGTATTGAATTTTATTCAATTTCATATTTTATCTGGACAGAAAGTCTATCAAATTCTATAACTTTCTACACAATTTTTTAGCAGGGAATTGATATATTTTTCAGTTTATTTTGAATCCATTTGATTTGAAAT
The DNA here is from genome assembly GCA_932074435.1 of Andricus kollari. Taxonomy (NCBI): domain Eukaryota; kingdom Metazoa; phylum Arthropoda; class Insecta; order Hymenoptera; family Cynipidae; genus Andricus; species Andricus kollari. The sequence goes on along the minus strand of CAKNWW010249737.1, from coordinate 4,739 downwards.
TAATTTACATTATTTAACGTCTCGATAAGATTCATTTACCACTTGAGTAAGTACGAATTTAAAAAATCTATTTTCCGGCAGTTGATCGTATCCACCGGAAGCTCATGTCGACCGAATGACCTACAGGCTCTAAAGCAGAACGTCTTGCGTATGTCAATTACCGTGAAAACGACTTTTTCGCTTCACCCGGTTTAATTTCATTATACTTTCTCGTATATGAAACATGCGAAAATTTACAAGGTCGGGAACATCCTTTGGGAATTCGATTATTTCAATGCGTAAAAGTACTGTCAGTACTGTCAGTGTTTGCCATTCACTTTTTGGCAACCAACGCCAGTGTAACAAGAAACGCTACATAAATTCACGGAGTGAAAGTAAACTCAAGAGTAATGAAAGAAAGAGAGAAAGAGGCTTATTATTTTAAGTAAGAGCTTTACAAAAGTTCAAACTGAAGTTTAGATTTATGCGTCGTGATTGATTCGCTCGTCTTTTATACAGGGTGTCAAAGTATTCAAAATACATATTTATATTTTCTGTTTCCTTGTGAAAAACTGAATAGAAAACAATCAAAAACAAAATTGTATGGAATGCATAATTACCGAGTAATTAGCAATTAAAGATTAACCAATAAAAAAAATGCGGTAGATAGCCGACAGTCCATGTGCCATTGCTGAGAGTGTGTGAGAATACAAGTTTAGATCCTGTAATTTCCCCTCCATTCATTTTTGTAGGTGGTTTTGACTTTTTGGTGCAAATTCACACTTAAACGAGAGTCGAAAATAAAAAAGTCTCTTTTTCGTAGCAACCAAATTAGAAAAAATGGCTCGACGAGTTCATTACCGTACTGAAAATGCATGCGTTGTTTGAAATCTCTAGAACCCTCCTGAATTCTTAGCATTATGCAGAATTCTCCCGAGTTCCGTAGCAATAATTACTTTAACATTTTTGAATTATCCTGAACACTTTTGAATACATTGAATTATTTGGAATTTCAAGACTTTTAAATACAAAGTCTATAAACTGTCGGTACCGGCAAAAAAAAATTACCGGTAGAGACATTTTCTTTATCGGGTTTTGAAGTGCACATAAAATTCAAGGGATTCACAGAATTCAAAAAATTCACAGAATTCACGGAAGTCGTGGAATTCATGGAACTCAAGAAATTCATGAAGTTAACGAAGTTGATGAAAATCACGGAATTCAAAGAATTCGCGGAATTCAGGGACTTCATGGAATTTACCGAATTCATGGAATTCACAGAATTCACAAAATTCCAAGAATTCTCGAAATTCACACAATTCAAAGAATTCCTGGAACTCACACTGTTGGTACCGGCAAAAAAAATACCGGTACCCACAATTTTTGTACTGGTTTTTGAACCGTACATAAAATTCAAGGAATTCGCGGGATTCATAAAATTCCGTGAATTTCATCAACTTAATTAATTCCAAGAATTTCGTGGAACTCCATAAATTCAGTGAATTCCGTGGAATTCCATGAATTCTGTAAAATTTCATGAATTCCGTCAGATCCATGAATTCCTTGAGTTCCATGAATTCCTCAAATTCTATAACTTCCTTGAATTCAAAAACCGGTAAAAAATATGTCGGTACCGGTATTTTTTTTACCGGCAACGAAAATTTTTTTTTTACTGTACAGACAATTTTTGGTCTTACCGGTACCGACAGTGTAAAGTTGCACCAAAGAGGCAAAACCTCCTACAAAAATTAACGGACGGGAAATTATACAATCTGAACTTGTATTCTCACACACTCTCAGCGATGGCATGTGGACTGTCGACTATCTAACGCATTTTTTTGATTGGTTAATCTTTAATTGCTAATTACTCGGTAAATATGAATTTATTTAAATTTTGTTATTGATCGTTTTCTATTCCGTTTTTCACAAGGTATCAGAAAATATAAATATGTATTTTGAATACTTGGACACCCTGTATAACATATAATTTAACTTAAAAATGTATCGTTAATAACTAAACTTAATTATAATTAATAATCATAACCTTTCGGCGTGCTAGTTATGGCACTTGTAATGTTTTTGTTAGCTATATATCGAATTTTTTGCTCAATCAAATAAAGTGTTGAAATGGGAAAAAATTTAGATGTGAATTAAATAAATAAATATTTAAAGCATCAAAGATTTATGATAAAATTTAGTTTTAAATGCTTTTAAACATTATTGGTAAAAGTGTACATTTTCTTATAAATTTGAAGTAATCTTTTGCTATTTTTAAATAATTCTACATACGAGGTTTTCAAGCATAACAAATTTATGAACTTGTTATTTTAAAAAAATATCAAATTTCTACCAAAGTTTTTTTCCGTTTTTACTAGTTTAACGATAGTCGATATTCAAGGTTTGAAAAGTATAAAAAGTTTATGAATTTGTACGGGAAAAATTCGCAATCCTTGCCGAAGTCGTGAGATTGATAATTTTTAAAATTACTGCGTCTTAGTTTTTTGCCTTTTTCGATGAAATTTAGTATGACAAATAAGATAAGGACTAGTATAAATACTCTATCGAAAATCTGGCACATTTACTTGTGACACTGTACACAAAATTCTCCAAATCTACCTAAATCAGTATCCTCCATTCATAGAAGAAGCGGTTTTCATTAATTCCATTGGTAATTATAATAATATAATAAATAATGTTTTCGTTAGCTATATAATCTAATTATGGGAGATATATGTCTTTGCTGAAGAGCGAAATTTTGTAAATTCTTCCGCGTTGACTTGGCCATTGTTAAAATTCTCAAATACGTTTTTTTAAATTATCTTTTTTAGAAGCGTTATTACATTAAATTTTTAATAAAATATTTATGTTGAATTATTATCAGTGTAATAGTTGTGTGTGTTTATTAAGAGCAATGAGTATGAGCAAGACTTTGGATATGATCTAGAAATTTCTAGGTACATATGGACACATAATGAGTCTCTGGTCAATAAATTTCCCAGCTTCCTTGCAAAATTGTCTTCTATCTATTACAAATTTTGATGCATTAAACCCGCTAGTCTAATTAGGGAAATTAAACCAAGCATATATACAAGCTACGAAATAAAGTTATCATTAGGGTGTCCACAAAAAGTGTGATTCTGAATTTTGCAAACACTACAATCTGAACTTCTCCCTTTTAGTGAAAAAATACAACATTAATTTAATTTTTTTAAATGGTTTAGAGGTTTGGCTAGGCCGTTTTAGGCCTGAAAATGAATGTTCCTAGTTTTACCTAAAAAGTGTTCGTTATTTATTAAGGAATGAGCCCCAAATTTCATGATACGAACAACAAAATTTTAAAGATCTTATCGGGCTTAGAATACGAAAATTTGTAATTTCATAGCAACCAATGATCTGAAATGGCCCCTGAACATTTTTTTTCGTGGAATAATATGCACAGGTTTTCCTCTAAAATATAAATGAAATAGTATTCATATGATATAAATTAAAAATATTTATACCGGATAACAGAAAAAAATCTTGAATTTGGAAATACAACAAAAAAACACATTTTTATAGTACAAAAATTCCTCTAGTAATTTGAAATATACTTTTACCTATCATTTTATACAAAGTCTTACATTGAGCAGTTACAAATCCAATGAATTTGACAAGAAAATATTGTAAAAACGCATAATTGCACCGAAATCGATCTTAGTTAAAACTAGTTCACATATTTTTCAGGTAAATGGTAGGTGAAAATACATTTGGAGGTAGTATGTCCAAAAATGTTGTTTTGTTTTATACAATATAGGGTTTCTTCCTTAATAAAAAACTAATACTTTTTAGAAGTGAAAGACCAGAATCTGTAAACAATTTTGTAAAAATAAAGGAAAATTTACGGTAGCATTTGTTCACCTAAAAGAAGAAACTGTGGGGGTAGTGTTTGCAACATTTAAAAACATAATGTTTTTTGGGTATCCTAGTTATCATATTATCTTAATACCAAAAACTCATATCTGTTTTTATATCAGAACGTACAAATTGAAGCCAATTTTCATCGCAATAAGGTAATAGTTCATTGATATTAATTGATATAATTTTTTAAATAATGATTTCAAAATTAAGTAAGAGTAAAATATTAGTAAGTTTCTATAACACTAATTTACAAAATTAAAAAAATTTTCTGCCCTCGATATCTTAATTTGAGTTTTTAAATGTATTTTTGTCCACTAAACATGAAAATCACGCACACCGTTTTTTTATGGAAGCGTTTTCGAGATTTCAAGGTCCGCATTTTTTTCAATTTTCAGTGTTGTTCCGACGTTTTTGAGCATATCTCGAGTTCTAATTGACCGATTTCTCTAAGCGAGCACTGAAATTGAAGGTAACTGAATCCTGTACAACTTTATATTGTAAAGTTTTTAGATCGGGACAGTATATAAAATGCTAGCAATTTTAATACGTTGGACAAGTTTTATTTTTTGCAAAAACCGAGGTCGCCGTTTCACATATCGTCTTTGGATTCCGTTGTCTTCAAATTGAGTGCTTGTTTAGGGAAATCGGTCAATATACTCAAAAAATTTGAAAAAACTCTGAAATTTGAAAATAAAATTAGAACATTGACATCTCGAAAGCGCTTCCATAAAAATTGTTGAGTGTGATTTTCGTGTTCAGTGGGCCAAAATACATGGAAAAATCATAGTGAGATATGGTGCGCAAAATGGCTGTAAACTACGTTTTTTTAATAAAGGCAAGGCCACGCCCAGGTACACTGAAAT